>OZ004639.1:10616210-10863151 GCA_963924495.1 Nemapogon koenigi | reverse complement strand
AATTCGGCCGATCTAAAAAAGAAAACTTTTCCCATTAAATCTGTGAACAATATAAATCTGAGACAACTATTCCCAAAGTATTTCCCCTGACGTGCTTTTGAAGCGCTAAGTCGTTTACAAATTTAAAATCAAGTGATCTTGCCACAGATTAAATATTTTCACATCATAAGATAAGTATTGACAGCATCCGGAACTATGTCTCAAAGAAGAATGCAGAGTGAAAGATGATGTTGTGACTAAAATGAAGAATGTTTGATGAATAAACACGTTAAATGAATAAAGGATGAGGTTTATATGGCTGAAGTGAAAGGGAATGCCGGCAAAGGACGACCTAGGTGTACTTTTATTGAACATATAATAAATGTATTGGTCGATGGAAATTATAAAAGTACACAATCGCCAAGCATGTATGAAAGGTATGATGAATATAAAAGAAGCGAAAGAGGTATATCAGGATCGTAACAAAAATCATTCGATTGACTCGGCCTACCCCTCTTGGGATAAAAGGCGTGATGATAGACTGCATACCAGTTTTCCACCCCGGTTTCGGTCGTGGATTTTTTTAAATGAGACATAATAATGTATTTTGAAGGATATCCGGGATAAAAAACCTATATATACAATAGGGATGTTGACAGTAAAAGAAAATAAACACACAATAATATTTTTTATATAGTCTAACGTATAATCACTGAAAATAATGTTTATTTATTTGTTTAATAAATATTTCCTTTTTAATATCTAAATGAAAAATATTTAATTCATACTTCCCGTGACCACAAACAGTAAGTGACGTCATTCAAAGTAAATGTCAAATAAATTAATAACCACAGACTAGTAACTATATTATAATAACCGTCTGTCAATCTGTCATTGACTAAGTTATTTTCTCTTATTTTCATGTTATTTTATCTAATCTGTGACCATAATTTTGTTGGTTTTCTAGATGTGACGTTATCATAGTTTTCGCGGGGATTAAAATTAAAACCATGGTTTTTAAATGAAAATAAGAATATAAAATTTTCTAATTATTTTATTAGGTATAATAAATATTACAGCTATAATTTAAAAGTATTTTAAAAAAAATTGTCAACATCCCTATTGAATTAAAAAGCTCTTTTCTTTTTGAAGTCGCTTAAAAAGTAGTGTGAAAAAGGACAAACAAACACATTTTCAAGTTTATAATAGTAGTTTAGGATAGTAGCATTTTTGGACTACGTCTTCGCCCTAGTGAAATTACCGCTATATATTCCACGTAAATATTTACTCTGTGATTTTTTCACTCAAAAACTACTGTACGGATTTTGTTACTGATTTAGGAGCTGAGATACAAGTCGGGAAAAATTAGCCCTAGCGAGTTTTCATGGCGTATGCTGTCTAATCCATCAAAGATATTCATGTTTTTATTTAATTTATTTATTATAAATAGCCCAACAACACCTACGTCCACACATATGCATTGTACATTTTTACAACTTAGTAGAAGCAGTGTCAATTATAGGGCTATTAACATTATAAAAACAACAACACATCATTGATAATTGAATAATAATAATAATACAAAAACAATTTCTAAACTAATAACTAGGTATCTACCACTAAGAACAGTCAAAAAAAATCAATTTTTCCAATCGTTTTGCGTAGATATTCAAAATTTAGTAAAATCATATTGTACCTGTGCGTAGTGTATTGTATTTATGTAATATAAATAAGACTAGGAACCTATATTGGTAATAGTACTTGTTAAAAATGTAGGCATGAAATTGATATCTGACAGAACCCTTATATTCTGTGCCTCAAGCTTCTTAAAATATAGTCTATGATGAAGCAATAAAGATTGTTTCATAAACGCGTTAGGTCTTTTCAGTGCCTATAAACTTTTTAGCGTATAAAGAGATGGGCGCTTAAATTTTAATTAATATTGATGGAAAATGTTCGGAAACTTTGTGAAGCGATCGTGGAGTGTTGTTGTATAGACGGAGCATAATATGGGACATTGACTGAAATTTCCTTGATACTAAATACCAACATTGAGGTCGGGCCCTTGTATGGGATGCTAAGTGCGTGGACACATTAGCCCCGTCTCATCTCAGGGAAACAGCAATCAAAGCGGGAGCTGCGGCGGAAATCGCAGAATCTAACAAACGCCGAAAATATAGTTCAATTATTGAAAACTACAAATTTGTGCCGTTTGGGGTAGAAACTCTAGGTCCGTGGGGCTCAAATGCCAAAAAGTTTATTATATCCTCTCGACTGATAATCTCTTCTGGTGACAAGAGGGCTGGCTCTTTCCTCGCTCAACGAATCAGCATCGCGATTCAGCGAGGACATGCAGCCAGTTCTTGCCACTATTTCACGCGGACCTGGTTTATTTAGTTATTTTAATGTTTAGATTAGTTTTAAGGTTTTTATATTGTTATGTGTATATTTGATAAATAAAAGGCTTATTAAAAAAACATTAGGTAACATTCCAATTTTTAATTTTTTTATATTAATATCGTCTTATTGCACATTTATTCGTGTGAAAAATAACATAACTATGTAAAAAACCTTAAAATTAAATCTAAAAATTAAATAAAACTAAGTAAACCTGATCCGAGTGGAATTGTGGCAAGAATACTGGCTGCATTTCCTCGATTTTTTTTTCATTTTTTTTCTCTTTGTGCCGTTTGGTGTAGAAACTCTAGGACCATGGGGTTCAAATGCCAAAAAAGTATAAAAGAAATGTCCCCAGGACTGATCATCTTCTCTGGTGACAGGAGGGCTCTTTCCTCGCATACCAATTGGCAATCTATAGAAATAAATGAAAATAGATGACCCGTGCGAATACTTCGCACCGTTAGTTCAACTGATCTTTTTCAAAATAAATAAATAAATTAGTCTAATTTTAAATGAAACATTTAATTTTGATTTTTTTCGACATTAACTTTGATACCAACAAAAAAACATTAGAGATTGAACTATCGATACGTAGTTAATACGACATGTGACTCGCCATCCACTTGGTGGAAAATGGTTATGGGAGTCCATATAACAAACAAGAGTACACAATATATAGTTCTAAGTTGATCACTTTAACTATGCCGGCTTTTTGATGACACAGTGGTTATGCATCGAGCTAACACAGTTCTTCTTCTTCTTATTTATAATGGCTCCATCAATGTTAATCGATGATTTGCCAATGTCAAGTATTATAGACGTCACACTAACAATAGCCGATTAATCGGTAGTTAAGGTGTTCCCGCCGACTGTGATAATAATATGTTGTTGACCGCCATGATATGACGTGGTTATATTTTTAATACTTATTATAATCTGAATCGGAACGCAATACTATGTATCACTTGACAGCATTTTCAACGATGAGCGGTACCTACTTCTCTAGTTGATCGTCATCAAGTAATTATTTACTTATCAAAGAAAAATTTGGGCATTCTGTGTTTGGTTTACATAATAAAGAGCCAATAAAACCATGCAACACAAAACAAAGTTATTATACACAAACCAGCGCCACAAACCCCTTTATTGTTCTAGCTAGACTCTGTCGTTTATAGATTAAAAGCCAAACCGATTTTTTATCGGAATGGTAAAACTTATTTAATTTAGTCATGGCTTTAATAATATTATTAAATAAATTACATTCCCTCGATAATGGTATAAATTTAGAACCCAGAAGGAGTTCAATTTTTTCTACTTATTTTGTTTGTATTCAAAACTATTGAAGCTGTCCAGAACAAAGTATTTTTATTCAAATTCGGTTATTCTTTACAGATTGATAGAGAAAACATCAAAACTTTAACATTTTATAAATAAAAATTTAATGCTGTTCGTTCGATTTGGTTATTTATTTTAAATCTTCATACTAGTCTAAATCAGGTTTTTAGGGAAAGTGTTTTTTTCTATGGGATTTGTGTATGAACTCAATTAATATAGTTCACACGGGCGAAGCCGGGGCGGAAAACTAGTTTATAAGTAATAGAAATGATATTTTCTGCAATCTTCTGTTTAAAATGAAAGATTTTTTAAAAAATCGGTCCGACAAAAAACCGTACGCCACAAGTGTAAAACCGGCCCAAATGTAACACAAAATGTGTGGTAAAGGGGAGATCAGGGTTTATGTTACACTTTCTTAGGCGTTAAACAAAAGTTAGAGGTACGTTATCGCGGCCTCCCCAATTGCTTGAAAGTTACACCGTAGCAGCAAAATTAATCGAGGGGAGAAATTTGTACCGTCATGATATGGCGATATAAACGAAAATATTCTGTAACCTTTTACGCTTCAGTGAGATTAAACTACTATAGGTATATCTTATAACACGTTACATTAAATTTTAGCAAAAATGTATCTAAATAATTATCTTCGAAAAGTCAGTCGCCTATTTTAAATAGCAAGTGGCAAGTCTGATCAATTATTTTTTTAAAGCACTTATACACCACATTAAACTATTGACGACGACTTTATGTGCCTTCTGAAGCGGAAGAAATTGATCAAAACATTATTCTTAAACAAAAAATTAAAACTTATTTAGTTCGAGTTACAAAGTTAAGGACAGGCGAGAATTCTGTTGTACTGATTTTCAGCATTGTAGCTGTATGTAAGCATTAAATAGATCCAAAAAGAAGCCCGTGGCTGTAATTTGCCTCTCACCCGTCCGCTTTCGCGGTTTATGTCATTCTCTGACCAATAAACTACCACTATGCAAGAAATCATGTCGATCCCGTGAAAAACAAAAACAAATCTATCCCACGGGAACCATACATTTTTCCGGGATAAAAGGTAGCCTGTGTGCTATTCCAGACTATACCTAATCTATGTCTGTGCCAAACTTCATCCAGATCCGTTCAGCCGTTCTGGCGTGATTGTGTAACAAACATGCATACATCCATACAAACTTTCGTGTTTATAATATTAGTGGGACAATGCAAATTTATACGGTATTTTTAAACAAAATATATATAGCACTCAGGGATATTAGTAAAATACTTTTTTGAATCGGTGTAGTAGTTTGAGAGATTACCCCCTACATCCAAACTTACAAAATTACAATAGTATAGATCAAGACGCGGTTAAAACAATATAAGAAGTAGGGGTTGGTAAATTTTGGAAAATTAAATCAGAACCCATATCGAACGCTGTAAAAAATGATAATTATAAAACTTATTTAGTAAATTGGGAAAACTACACCACCTTAAAGAAGGAAAACCATTTTCAACTAAGGTAAAATATTTTTCATTTAGTGTATTCAAAACTACGTATGTTCAAAGCGACAGCTGGCAAAAGTCAATAATGAAAATTGTAAAAGTGCACTAAAATTTATGTTCAGCTTTTTGTGAAACAGTTCACGCTATTTATTGTGGAAAATGCTTTTATTGGACACATATTCTGCTTGAATTCACTAACAGATTAAAATATACTAGGTCAAAATAAATAATGAATAAAATTGCACATTGCTTTTGTTGGTATTTGTAATATTCAAGCCTACATCACAGCCGGGTAGGCAGAGACAAAGGAAATATTATTACGCCTCTTTCTTCCAATGAAAAGGAATGATTCATTGACAAAGTGAATGCTTAAAACATTGCCTTCAATCTTCAACTTTTTTTTCGGTTTTTCACGGGTACTGGTCACAGAAATTTGAATACCTACACATGCTTAGAGATAGACATATGCTACCGCGGACTTTCATTTCACTTTATTCTAAACAATTCCTTCCCACAAGATTTTCTTATATTATCTCTGACATATTAACAGCATACACCATGAAAAGACGCTGGAGCTAACTTTTCCCCCGACTTGATTCACTTGTCAATTGATCCTCCATGTTTAATACCGTAGTTTGTGCGTGAAATGGTGGGGGACTTTGTTTTATAATAAAAATCTATTCAGTAAATTCATATCACTATTCACTAGTCCCACATAAAATTTTATGCAAATATACTTTGTTGCATAACATAAAAGTAGATTATTAGTTTTTATAAAGCGTATAGCTGGAACATTTCACTTTATGTTCGTTGTTAAAGTCCGCTATTTGTTAGACTTCAACGGCGCTGAAGTTTATTAGCAACATTTCCTACAATATTCCGTTTCTCTACTTTATTTTCAACCATGGAGATGAATAGACTTCTGCATTTCTGCGACTTCAGCGTATGAGTTGTCAGTTTCATTGTGGTAAAGGATACGCTGAATATGTCTAGGTAAATACAGTGGCCGAGTGGTTAAGTCGTCTGGTTTATGGGTTTTTATATTAAAAAAACCTATGTACATAATCCGATAAACTACAACAGAACTGGCCACTCGTTAGGTATAGCCTCACAAATACCATCGAAAAAAACGACTGCTCTTCGCCACCATTGCTCTTTGTCATGTCCTTAGATCTACTTTGACTTTACAAAATAATTAGATAATGGTAAAATCTGTTTTGAAAATTACAAAAAAATATTACTTATTTTTAGTGTCCGACCGAAGATTTCGGTTTCGATATCGGGCAAAAAATCTAGTTTCAGGCACAAGTTTGGGAGCGCCGAAATTCAGTGTTCGAGAATTAGCGGCCGGCGTGATTGTGCTGAGTTGAAGTTGTGTGTTTATTAACAAGAGTAAGTCTTAAGTAGGCCACACATTGGTCCGGCATCGCACCGAAAATTTCCCATTCCGGCCGCCGTACGATCTAGGTGGACCCTTTGTTACGACAATTGGACGAGTCTGTGGTCAGTTTCGGTGGACAATACGGCGGCGCGCCGGTGATTGGACGAATGGGCACCTTTAAGGACCGTTGCTCTCAGTGATATTGTATCTGTCAAAAAATCGCAAATCTCAGTTAATCCTGGAAAGTTGAGTTTATTTATACAACATTTCCATCGCACACCGTTGATAGTTTTTTTTTTTCGATGGGATGGAAATATTATATAATTAAATAAACTCAACTTTCTAGGATTAACTGAGATTTGCCATATTTTTGACAGTTATAAGATGACGTTAACCAACGGCCCTTAAATACTTTAAGTTAAAGTATTAAAAAAATTAGAACTTTCACTAGATTCCAGTATACAATAAACAACATGTCTAAATAATCTTTGGTTTTGACAGAAAATTCTATGTCGGTCGGACAATTCTTATTTTGTAAAGGACTATCAAAAATTCTACTTATTACAAACATATACAATGTAAAACTAATTGACTCTGTTTTGGCAAACGACCAATACAGTTTTTAATGACACCCAGAGAAAGGCACAAAACTTCACCCACATTACTTACCGCTCATTGTTGCACGAGCAAACAACATAAAACGAATTTATGTAAGAAAACAAACAATTTGTGTCCAAGACAAAAGCCATTGAAAATGTCGGCCGTCGTATTAATTTGTGGCGGGCCTTATTTCTACGAACAAACAACCACTCATAAGATACACATGAACAGATAAATCCAACGGTAAAATCACAGAATACTAAATAGTATGGCTGTTGAGTATTTATGGAGGTACCAGGTAGATATTGTCTATGTTCTCAGAAATGAGTGTTTTGTTTATAATTTTAGTTGTCAATATAGATATTCAAAGTAATGTCGGTTTCTTGGTTATTTGCTCTTTAGCTATCCTTTTTACATATTATCCTTTACATATTGGTCCTTCTCACCGTTTGAAATGAATACGCGATTAAGAACCAAGAGGCTGGCACGGTCAACTGGCGCCAACGAGGCTTGCTCAGAATCAGGTACGCCAGTCATGGGTGGGCTCGGTCGGTCCGCAAAAATGGACCCCGTCCTTACCGATGCCACTGTTACGCCCGCGACTGGCAATCCTGGCCCCGGCAAGTCACGTGACCGCCCGGCAACTAGTACGGAAAACGTTAATTTATTACCAAGTTTTAGATCACGCACTTCGGGGTCTTCGCAGTCGTCAGCCACGATAAAGGCGGCACGAAGATTGACTGCGGAGGCACATTTGGCCCGACGATCCATCGAGCGTGAACAGCAGCTATTAGACTACAAAAGTAAGGTCATCCAACAGGTCAATCAAGTTGAGCGGCTGGAGATGGAAGCAGCTTTAGCGGTTCAGGATGCCGAGGAATGTTCAACTCGATCGGTCAGTCAATCTTTTTCTCGTACTGCATCATGGGTTCGTGATGTAAACCATAGCAGCCATCCGATCGACAAAAACGCTGAACCTATTATAATAAATCCCTTAGTCACGCGAGAGGATGCTGCTGATACGGTTTCGGGTCCCGCGAGAAATTTGGTTTCGGAGCATAGTAATATGCTTAGTAATATCGATGTTAGTAATATAGAACTAAAAAACGTAAACAATGCGAATACACCATATTTTTCACGAGAGCATACAATCCGTCATAGTTCTCACAAGGCTAAAACGCCTGATTTTTACAAAAATTCTGAAAATCTTGCATCGAAACATCCTGAGAATAAAATTCATCATAATATTTACAAAAAACCCGTGACTTTTCAAATTCCATTCAATAACAAGTCACAATTATGTCAAATGTCAGCGTCAAACAGCATTGTGTCATTTACACGGCCGACTGTCAACTCAAACAAAGAGTTTTTACTACCAAAACAGGTCGAGCCTAATAATTACTCGCACAGATGCTCGCATAAACTTGAGCTTATGCCTTTCAGTGGTAAAAACATGGAATGGCTAATGTTTAAGCGTACTTATCGCAATACACAACATTTATTCACACCCTCAGAGAATCTTGTGCGATTGAGCGGAGCGCTTCGTGGTCCAGCTCTTGAGAGCGGGTCGTCGCTACTGTACACAGCTGAGCAACCTGAAGAAGTACTCGACATGTTGGAACAGACGTTCGCGCTCCCTGAAATGATCGTAATGCACGAGATCACTCTCGTTCGGAATCTTCCTAAGATAAGCTTTGACCAAAAAGATCTGAACAATTTTGCTTGTAGATTACGTAATTGTATAGCTGTTATTAATAATTTAGAACAGAAGGAACACATACATTCTGTTGAACTATTTCATACTGTATTAAGTAAATTAACGCCGATATTGTATAGTCAGTGGAAAGAATTCGCATATCGTAATGATAGTTCTTTACCGAAAATTCAACTATTATCTGCGTTCCTCGATGTCGAGGCTATTAAACATAACAGATTCGGTTTAATTCTCGATTACGCTAAGGTGCCCGGCACACTAACGTCAAACTTCGGTAGACGGCCTGGTACAGTCGGCAACAATTTTTTGTCACAGAATTTTACACGACGTGAAAACGTTCATACGACATCTGCGAATAAAAATATCGTTGAGTTGGTCGAGTTATGTCGTTATTGTAACAATAAACACAAACTTACTGATTGCAAAGACTTCAAGTCTCTAACATTAGACGATAAGTGGCGCTGGTTGCGGGAGTCTAAAATATGTTACAAGTGTCTGAAATCCAAGAGCATCAATGGAAAACTTGTAGGATTGGTCGGTGTGGCGTCGACGGCTGCGAACGTTTCCATAATCCCCTGCTACATTCAACTTCGATACCACGCTCACCCAACACTGTTAATAATTCTCCGTCTCCTTCCTACAACGTCGTAAATGAACGAAACGATATAAATAAGTCCGTAACAATTTCTAATATAACGGATTCGCACTCAAATGACAAAAAACCTTCTCAGATAAGTGTATATTTAAAAATAGTTCCTGTTGAAGTGAGCGGACCGCTCGGAAAATATGACACATATGCTTTGCTTGACGACGGATCGACGGCAACTTTGATCGATTCTGAGGTGGCACGTCATATTGGAGTGACAGGTCGAAAGGAATCAATCAAGGTTGACGGAGTTGCCGGAATGTCAACGCACAAACCTATTGAATATGTAAGCTTTTCTATCAAGAGTAAACACTGTTCTGAGGAATTTTCTGTTAACAATGCTTTGTCCATGGACAAACTTTCGTGCTTTACACAAACTATCGACCAAAATGATATATCGAAATATTCACATCTGTCAGACTTGATTGATGTTCTTACAATAACCGATGCTACACCCAAGATTCTGCTCGGTGCTGAGCATTGGTATTTAACTGTCAGTCGCGAGGTGAGGGAAGGTTCTAAGAATCAGCCAGTAGCTATCCGCACAGCTTTAGGATGGGTAGTATATGGCAAATCTAGCTCGTGGACGAAGCCCGTTCAATTTATAAACTACGTTTCTACTAACAATTGTGGTGAGCCCACCATGGATGATCTTATTAAGGATTATTTTCGCCTTGACGCTATAGGTATTTCAAAGCCCGAAATTTTGTGTTCTAAAGAAGATAAACACGCTTTAGAAATTTTAGATTCTACGGTCAAACGATTGCCGTCAGGTAGGTTTGAAGTCGGCCTGCTTTGGCGTAAGGATACTCCAAAAATACCTGATAGCTATTCTCACGCACTCTCTAGATTTCTCGGTTTAGAAAAGCGCATGGCTCGAGATTCCGATTTAAAGAATGATTATTGCGCTTTTATTAACAATATGATAGTAAAAGGTTATGCCGAAGAGTGTCCTAGACATACATACCATGATAATATAAGTGATATACACAAAACATTGCGTTGGTATTTACCCCATTTTCCGGTGGTACACCCTCAAAAAAGAAAACTTCGAGTAGTATACGACGCGGCTGCAAAGACCTCTGGGGTGAGTTTAAATTCGCTTTTGTTGCCTGGGCCCGACTTTCTGCAGTCGTTAATACACATTTTGTTTCGTTTTCGTGAAGGTTACGCCGCAATAACAGCTGACGTGATGGAAATGTTTCCACAGATCAGGATCAGGGCGGAAGATCGCGATGCGTTGCGCTACATTTGGAGAGAGGATCCAAGCTGTGAGTTGAAGGAATACAGAATGACTTCTGTAATTTTTGGCGCTGTATGCAGCCCGTGTACTGCTTTATACATAAAAAATCGTAACGCCCAAGAATTACAGAAGTCATACCCCGCGGCTGCAAAAGCCATCGTTCAAGACCATTATATGGACGATTTCTTAGGCAGCACCGATGACGTTCATAAAGCCTCGAAACTCGCAGCTGATATAGTTACAGTGCACAAAGCGGCAGGAATGACAATGCGAGGTTGGGTATCCAATATACCTGCCGCCCTGGCCGCTGTTCCTAAAGACTTGTGTGCTCCTCCTCCTGATAATATTCACATAGGTAACGAGGCTTTTGTTAGGACTTTGGGACTCATTTGGCATCCTCTGAGTGACACTTTGAGTTTTCGTAATGTGTCTCCAATTCCTGAAACCGAGAAAATAACCAAACGCAAGGTATTGTCGTACCTAATGTGCCTGTACGATCCTCTTGGGCTCCTGACTCCGTTAGTTATTCAAGGACGTATTTTGTTTCAACAAATTTGGAGAACCGGTATTGATTGGGACATTGAGCTGCACTCAGACATGATTAAAAAATGGCTGTTTTGGTCTCGACAACTGGCTACGATATCAGACATAAAAATTCCTCGCTGGTACAGATGTGGTTTCCGAAATGAGGAGATTAGTGACAGGCAACTTCATACATTCGCTGACGCAAGCGAGGAGGCTTACTCTTGTGTCGCTTACTGGCGCTTCACGTTCTCAGACGGTTCAGTGAAGTTGTCTCTCATTGGTGGAAAAGCGCGTCTAAGTCCTCTAAAACCTACATCTATACCGCGTTTAGAACTCCAAGCAGGTCTGATTGCCGCTCGATTTGCCAATACTGTGTGTACCGGTCATAACATTCACCCGAATTCAATTTATTTTTGGTCTGATTCGACCACAGTTTTAAGTTGGATTCGCAGTGACGCGCGAACGTTCAAACCATTCGTAGCAAATCGTGTTGGTGAAATAACTGAAATAACAAACGTTAATAATTGGAAATTTGTGCCAGGTGTTTTGAACGTCGCAGATGATATGACTAGATTAAAGAATCGCGATACTAACTTGTCTCGCTGGTTCTCTGGACCTGATCTTTTATTACTTCCAAATAGTGAATGGCCCAAAGAACCATCGATGACGGAAGCTGCATCTACCTTGGTGGAACTGAAACCCTCTAAGGTACATGTAGGATTAACTCAACTGGACAAACCTTCACCGGTTGTGCCAGATCCCTTACGTTTCAGTGAGTGGATACGTCTGATTCGTGCGACTGCGCGCATCTATCAGAGCGCGAATAAGTTTCGGTCATTTTTGGCACATAAAAACCCAAATTCTAAAATAATTAATAATGTTTCCTCTTCCAAGCTTTTACCTCTGACTGCCGCCGAGATACAAAAGGCTGAAATTGCCATTCTTCAAAAGTCACAGATTGACTGTTTTAGCGAAGAGTTTTCTTTACTCCGTAATGCCAAGTCCTTGCCAAAAGCCAGCAAACTACACCCTCTCTGCCCAATAATCGACGAAGATGGCCTGCTAAGACTAGACAGTCGTATCAAGCATATGAAAAATATTGATTACGCCACTAAATCGCCTGTTATTTTGGATGGTCGTCACCCTGCTGTTCGCCTTCTTATCCGCCACTATCACGTAAAAGCTGCACACACGTTCAATGAATTGGTAACCAATGAACTGAAACAGCATTTTTGGATTTTTCGATGTCGCAGTGAAGTGCGCATGATAGCAAGAAGGTGCCCTTTTTGCATAAAGCAAAAGGCGACGCCTCAGATCCCGCCGACTGGTGACCTGCCAGATGTGCGTCTAAATCATCACAGCCGCCCATTCACAAACACCGGCCTGGATTATTTTGGCCCTGTAGAAGTGTCAGTTGGCCGCCGAAGAGAAAAGCGATGGATAGCCCTTTTTACCTGCATGACGACACGAGCAGTTCATCTCGAAATCGTAACAAGTCTCTCAGCGGATTCAGCCATCTTAAGCTTACGTCGGTTTACTGCACGTCGGGGACTTCCACTAAAAATTCTCTCCGATAACGGCACATCTTTTGTTGGAGCTAATCGACATCTATGTGAATTTTACAACAATGCTGTTCAAGATTATGCTGCTAGCAAACGCATAGAATGGTGTTTCATACCGCCAGCGTCGCCATTCATGGGAGGTTGTTGGGAGAGGCTCGTAAAAACAGTGAAAACAGCCCTCCTTACGACGCTGAAAGAAAGAGCGCCTAGAGAAGAGCTGCTTCACACCTTTCTCCTTGAAGCGGAAGCTCTATTAACTCGAGGCCTCTAACATACGTCACTGAAAATCATGAATGTGAGAGCCTTACACCATTCCATTTTCTAATAGGAGCCTCTTCGAACCAGCAGTTGCCAATTCGTTTGGATGACGGAGTTTTCTCACTAAGAAAGGAGTGGCTAAAGGTTCTTCGGTTATCTGAGCATTTTTGGAGCAGATGGCTAAAAGAATATTTACCCAATCTCAGGCCTAAGAAGCAGCAGGGAGGTCTGTTCGCAAACATTAAAGTTGACGACATAGTCCTAGTGGTCGACCCTAACTTGCCACGAGGAGTGTGGCCCATGGGCCGAATAGTTGCTGTGTATCCGGGCAGAGATGGAGTAGTTCGAGTGGCTGATGTAGCCACTAAAGGGGGCACATTGAGGCGGCCTACTAGAAAACTAGCCCTACTAAATATGAATGTAGTTGTGTAGCTACGCTACACGGGAGGGATGATGTTGAGTATTTATGGTACCTAGTAGATATTGTCTATGTTCTCAGAAATGAGTGTTTTGTTTATAATTTTAGTTGTCAATATAGATATTCAAAGTAATGTCGGTTTCTTGGTTATTTGCTCTTTAGCTATCCTTTTTACATATTATCCTTTACAATGGCCACTCAGCCTCGAAGCGTAGACGGTAGACACTGGCTAACTGGCTATAGCGGAAGACTGGCGAGCGCTAGGAAAATATTGATGTAATGGACATGAATGTGTCAATCTATTCTATTCTATTTTTTTTTATGGCTACATCGGGGTTTTGATGATTCCGCCAATGTCAAGTAGTATAGACGTCATAGTAACAATATGTCGATTAATCGGTAGGTAAGATGTTCCCGCCGACCGTGATATGCCCTATTAATCACTGACTAATCACAAATCACATTACAGACGGGATTAAACAGAATTCCCCATCAAGTCATGAAGAGATGCGTGGGTTGATCGCCATGACATAGAATCGAATGTATCGATGTGTCAAAGTCACATATTTTTTGGAATCCTATAGTTTTTTCAGTCGTTCAAAAATACAATAGCCAGTACAAAATAATAATAAACATATACTCGAAATAAACACTACATTTGTGATACCGACTCGTGCATGACCGTGTAGAGAGAATCTCTCTACGTAGACAAAATCAAAATTAGAAAGAGAAAGATATAATGTGCCATAGAGGCAAGACAAAAAGGATCGGTTTCCGCAACCCTACTTTTTGTCCCACTTTGTCACTATGGGAAATTATATATTTTTCTTTCTAACGGAGATTTTATTAATGCAGAGAGATTCTTTCTCTTCTTTCAACACCGTCATGTTCACACGGCTGGTGCAGCAAACTCAACGAAAGCTAACTGAATAATTAGTTTATAAATATTTTTGGAATATTAAGTTGTCGTGTGTATCCTAATCCAGCGTGTGAGTCAGGAATGTGTTAGGCATCTACTTTCTCTACAATGGACATTCCGACCAAAGAAAATTAAGCGACATTTTGTTATACATTTTATTATTCCTATTATATCACCGTATTGTTTCACAAAATATACCTGAATTAATGTTGACATGTTTTTGAAATAGACTTGGGAGCGTGGAACTAGAACTAAGAAAATAAATTACTCCTTGTCTGTAATATGCCCCTCCCCCACCAGCTTTTCCGAGATGAAAAGTAGCCTATATTAAAATCCAGGACGCAGGTTAATTAGTCTTCAAGTTTCATTAAAATCCGTTCAGCCGTTGAGGTGTGATTGAGCGACAAACACACAAACATCCAAACTTTTTTTTTACTCCTCAGATAGATAATTAATAAATACTAGATGACCCGTGTGCGATATTTCTCACCGTTAGTTCAAGTGATCTCCAACAGATGGCGTCTTTTACAAAATACATAAATCAGTCTAATTTTAAAAGAAACATTTAATTTTCATTTGCTTGATAATTTTTCATCATTAGAGGGAAATTCTGAGAAATCTCTGGAAAAAGCTACTTATGGTCACTTTACAACTTCGTCACTGTCTGATATTGAAACCAATTCAATAACATTAAGTAAGACAAATCAATATTTTCCTAGAATTTCCGTAAGATTTGTTGAAAACAACAAGTTTAAGATTGAATTGTGGAATTAGGCCGCGGCGCCTTAAATTTAAATGTCCGCAGGAACGTTTGAACTCAAATGATTTCCGATTTAATTAGAGTTTGTTTTCGGGAAATTAATTCGTCTGTAGTCAAAGTTGGACCAATATTTGAAATTCAAAATAGAAGTTGAAAAATTAAAAGTTCTTTGTTTCTCGATGAGTTGTAACTTTCTAAATAAGTGGGTGCTAATCAAGTTTACTAAAATAGGTACCTTTCTTACAAAATAACTAAGAAGATCTTAAGTTAGGAGCATTGTCTTAAACAGTATTGTTAATTTGCACAAATGAGAACAAGTAATTTTAATGAATTATCCAATTTCCAATTCAAAATATTTTAATTTAAAATATCGTTTATTTCTTCTGAATACTTAATAATAAAATAAAATATTTTTTTACAAAAATTTAAAAAATACAATGTTGCTTATTATCCAAGTATGCTGATATACTGTAATTTGATTTCTATCGTTTCTTTGAAATTAGGGAAAGAAAGATTTTGTATATGAAAAGGTCGCCTTATTGTAAAATTGCACACATAGCCCATTAAATGAATGATTAATTATGTGAAGTCGATCCACACAATTGACAAGTTTATTTCTTGACTGTGTTGATATTGTTTACGTCTCTATTTCTCTTAAATAATTCTATATTATTTTAAAAGCAAATTACATTTTCTAATACACAAAACTAAATTATATTGCATAGAGCCATAGATGACTATAATACAGCTTTAAAGATGCAATTAATGCTAGAACGCAAATCTACCTATTTTAAAACTTAAATTGAAATAAAGACGAAGGCCTATTAAATTGTGATGAGGGATGAAGGAGAATATATGGAAATTATTATTAAAATACAAAAAAAACTTTTAAAATTGGCAAAATATAAAAAGTTCCTTATTTTGTAAAAAGATAAATTAAAACTTAGGTATGTACATAATCCGTCAAACCACACTAATTAGGTATACATCAACAGAACTGGCCACTCGTTAGGCCTCTAAAATACCAACGGCTAAAAGAGGGAGACTTGGTCTCCCGCTGGTACCATAGTCAATAATACCCGTAAAAAAAGAAAAAGAAATTCAATATTATCTCCATTACTTAATAAATATTATTAACTAGCGGGCCCGGCAGACGTTGTCCTGCCCAAAGTGCCCAAACGTTGGCTTGCCTGCTATTTACTTTCCTTCGTCCGTGGAAAACAACTACCACTACCACTACCACTACCACTACCATTACCACTACCACTACCACTACCACTACCACTACCACTACCCCTACTCCAACCCCTCCACTACCACTACCACTACCACTACCACTACCACTACCACTACCACTACCACTACCACTACCACTACCCCTACTCCAACCCCTCCACTACCGCTACTATCCTATGTCCGTCTCCTGGCTCTAAGCTACCTCCCACCAATTTTCAGCCAAATCGGGACAGCCGTTCTTGAGTTATAAATAACCTAACTAACCTAACCTGGCCTACCGACTCTGGAATTAACACATTTCCGTGGTAGAAAGTATAATACAGCGCCATCTATTGACGTTTGCAAATACATTTTAGTACATATGTAAAAAATCAAGATGACGCCACATACTTATTCACAATTATAAATTATAATTATTTAGCTACCCCTACTCCAACCCCTACCACTACCGCTACTCCTCCTATGTCCGTCTCCTGGCTCTAAGCTATTTCCCCACCAATTTTCAGCCAAATCGGTACAGCCGTTCTTGAGTTATAAATGGTGTAACTAACTGACTTTCTTTTATATACATATATAGATTTAGGAGATTTTAGTCCCAACTAATATCAGTTATAACATTTTTAGAAATTGTGTCCAACTATTTTCCATTCGGAAATGCAAACCCTGAAAAATAATGGCATCACTGAAAATTACTGTGGAGCGTAGACATTGAAACCGCTAGTTAAAAAAGTTTAAAAAAGCTACCTAACAGCTTAGTTCCTGAATCGAAAAGCCAGGATCAGATAGAGCGATTCGATGTAAATGTTCTTCTTTTTTGAAACAGAATTTTCTCATGCGTTGTTTTTTAGTCAGTCAATGGATGTACGGCATATACGAAAATCGTTAGAACACCCAAAATAACACAGACGTAAAGTTTTTAAAATTTATCCTAGACCCGTAAATCTTTATAAATATATTTTTATGGTTTTTAGGGAAAGAAATATTGGAGTAGTTGCCCGGAAATTTGGAAAATTCTTGAAAAACTGAAAGTGCTTTTTTATATGAAAATTTTGTATTAAATTAATTCAAGACCATAATAGAGGATGGAAGTTAATATTAGCTCCGCGGGCGAACATTAAAAATAACTTAGCAAAGAGATCGGTTACATAAATACCTATCGCCATGAAAACGCGCTGGAGCTAATTTTTCCCCCGACTTGATTCACCAATACTGTCAATGATCAGCTCCTAAATATGATAAATCCATGTTTAACCTTCCTCTTGAATCCATATATCGAATCGTGGAAACCGCAATAAAATCGGTTTAGTAGTGAAAAAGGCACAGACAGACAGAGAAAAGCGGGAGAGACTCGTTTTAAAACATGTTACATTCTAAAATCTTATCAATGACTAGCTGTTTCCCACGACTTCGTACGTGACTATTTCAGAATGTTGGCAAACATACACTTCATACATAGCTTTTGTCATGTTCACCTCTGCCCGCCCACCCCGTTCCCGTCGTCATGCCGTGATGGTATATAGCCTATGTTACTCAGGGATAATGTAGCATTCCAATGGTGAAAGAATGATCAAAATCCGTCCAGTAGTTTCCAAATCTTTCCTCTATATAATATTAGTATAGATATAGATATGTATTTTTCTTTGACAACATCTTTGTATAGGTACCGGCAATTAACTAGAACATCTGTCACCCACTGTGCAGTACAAAATCTTAAAATAAATAGGTATTTGTACTGCGCAGTAGATGACATATATTCAAGTTAATTGGCGGGAATTATATACATATTACACTCGTATTTGATTAAGAGAAATGGCCCAACTATCGAGTACTCGGTCCAGAAAACCTCCTATTCATAGTTTACGCATTAATTTTCTTACAACATAATCAATCACACTCTCAGAACTATAGCTATGTTTTGTAGTGCAATAATTTTATAACAAAAGATTTTAGTGAGATATGACTAGTTTTCAAAATTATTACTACGGTCGATAATTAATACAATAAATTCGATAATTCCTATTGAAGAGAAGAGATTTGAGAGAAAGAGATTTTTAATAATTTTTATAGGAGCTATATTTATATTATACTATCGACCCTGCCCCCGGACTTTGAACGGTACAATATTGCTTTACAGCAATTTGACTTTGAAGTGCGTCAGTGGCCGAGTGGTTAAGACGTCTGGTATTAACTAGGCAGACCACGGCTTCGATCCCGGATCCCGGCCATGCACCAATAACCGACAAACCACACTTTATAGGCTTTTCCATCTAAATATACCTTTACAGAACTGGCCACTCGTTAGGTATAGCCTCACAAATACCATCGGCTAAAAGAGGGAGACTCAGTCTTCCGCTGGATACCCTGGGACCGTAACACGGTTTCTCGTGAAGAAAGAAGAAGACCAATTTGAATATCAACACCAATACGCTTATTACTACTAACCTGTTAGAGAAAGATATATGCTACAGTAGTTTTTTTTGTAGACCATTTTATTCTACACAATTCTTACATACATCATTTTGTTATATCTATGATGGATTAGACAGCATACGCCATGAAAACTCGCTGGGGCTAAGTTTTTTCCCGACTTAATTCACTTATCTTACTATAGGTCCATGTTTAATGCTTGTAAAACTCTCAAGTTAATCAACCTATTTAACCGTGAAAACCCCATCAAATTCCGTGTAGTTTTTAGGGTTCTGTACCCAAAGGGTAAAAACGGAAACCCTATTACTAAGGCTCCGCTGTCCGTCCGTCCGTCTGTCACCAGGCTATATCTCATGAACTAGTTTGATGTATTTATTTCTGTTGCCGCTATAACAAGAAATACTAAAAAACAGAATAAAATAATTATTTAAGGGGGCTCCCATAAAACAAACGTAATTTTTTTGCTCGTTTTTGCTCGATATTGATAACGGCAACAGGTAGACGCTTGAAATATTCACAGAATATTGAGTTATATTATTCACTTTAAAAACAAATAATTAAATTAAAATAAAATAAATATTTAAGGGGGCAAAATGGCTATGAAGAAATTACGGTGTTTTATTATCAGCGACCTATCTCCAGTTCTGTACAAAAAGTGGTCCTTCTACGTTGGCGACAGTCCGACCTCCTTTTTATATGAATTTATATTTTTTAATTTACTTATTTCTTTTTGACACTATTTATTATATAAAAAAAAGATAAATAAAATGGCTATGAAGAAATTACGGTGTTTTATTATCAGCGACCTATCTCCAGTTCTGTACAAAAAGTGGTCCTTCTACGTTGGCGACAGTCCGACCTCCTTTTTATATGAATTTATATTTTTTAATTTACTTATTTCTTTTTGACACTATTTATTATATAAAAAAAAAGATAAATAAAATGGCTATGAAAAAATTACGGTATTTTATTATCAGCGACCTATCTCCAGTTCTGTACAAAAAGTGGTCCTTCTACGTTGGCGACAGTCCGACCTCCTTTTTATATGAATTTATATTTTTTAATTTACTTATTTCTTTTTGACACTATTTATTATATAAAAAAAAAGATAAATAAAATGGCTATGAAGAAATTACGGTGTTTTATTATCAGCGACCTATCTCCAGTTCTGTACAAAAAGTGGTCCTTCTACGTTGGCGACAGTCCGACCTCCTTTTTATATGAATTTATATTTTTTAATTTACTTATTTCTTTTTGACACTATTTATTATATAAAAAAAAGATAAATAAAATGGCTATGAAGAAATTACGGTGTTTTATTATCAGCGACCTATCTCCAGTTCTGTACAAAAATTCTGGCCAAGAGGAAGAACACATCCAGGCCCGGATGGGGTAATTAGAATCGACATCACTACCAAGGCTGGTGAACTTCGTCGCCCTGTGCGGAAATAAAATATTATCATATGATCGGACTTTGCATATGATCGACTTGATTTTTGGAGTAGAGATAGTTCTCGGATAGTGAGACAGGTTACTTTTATCCTGGAAATGCTTCGCAATAAATTAATATGTCAATCCGGGGTGGAAAGTAAGTATGAGGTACCACTTTAAGTTGACCTAAATAAATGGATCTTAAAATGAATATCCGTGACTGTACAATGTACCTACATAAATAAGAACAAGACATAATATTTTTCTAAACTTTTAATGACCGCATAAAGGTAAAACCTACCTTTCATAAACAAAGAAATATAAAAATATTCTCCCCAGGCCACAAACTTGGGAAATTTAATTAAAACATTTTGGCTTGATTAAATCTTGCCCCAAGGTACAAGTATCTTAATAAATAAATACTGGACCTGTTCATATGCTGGCCCTAATATAATATTTACTTTTTAGGATCCTTTATCTTAGTCTACGCTGGTTTGCACACATGGAAAGAATGAAGGATGATATATGGCAGATAGATGTACTTTTATTGAACATAATTATAAAAAAATATTGAAACAATATTAAAAGTACACACAATAGCCGAGAATGTATGAAAGGTATGATGAATATGAAACAAAGAGGTATGTCAAGATCGTAGCAAATATCATTCGATTGTCTCTACATACCGCTCTTGGGATAAAAGGCGTGATGATAGATGATCACTTGTAGACTAGTGGTTATTTACCGATCTACCGGATTCAAATTTAGGCAAGCAAAATATTTTTACTCAAGGTGGCCACACATTCGTCCAATCCCCGGCCGGTCGCCGTACGGTCCACCGAAACCGACCACAGACTCGTCAAATTCTTATCGCGCGGCCCACCATCCGTTTTCAAATCGTTGATTTCGATGACCGGAACGATCTGTCAAACACACACACATCCACACGCCTTTGTTTAATCGAATCTTGTGTGGGTGAGTGAATTGCATGTGATCTAGATCGTATGATTTACATTGCTAATGTGTGGCCTGTATTCAATCTCGATCATACGGCGGCCGGACCAAACATTTTCTGTGAGATACCGGACCAGTGCGTGGGCTACTTAAGTAAAATACTTGATTGACGTATGCATCGGATAAATGTCCATCATCACCACTACATAACATTATAAAACAAAGTCTCCCGCCGCTTTTGTCTGTCTGTGACCTATTCACGCAAAAATAACTAAATGTATTTTGCCGCGGTTTTCACTATTAGACAAGTTGGTTCACCGGAAAAGTTCACGAGTTTTAAACGTGGACCTATCAAGTTTAGGAGCTGAGCATTAACAGCATTAGTGAATCAATTCGGGGAAAAGGTTAGCACTAGCAAGGTTTCATGGCGTATGCTGTCTAATCCGTCAGAGATATAACAAAATAATCTATGAAATAATTGTGTAGAATAAAATGGTCTACAATAAAGTCTGCGGTGGCATATATCTATCTTTAATAGATAAGTAATTATTAGCATACCCCTACCCCTAACCCTACCCCTACCCCTACCCCTACCCCTACCCCTACCATTACCCCTACCCCTACCCCTACCCCTACCCCTACCCCTACCCCTACCCCTACCCCTAGCCCTACCCCTACCCCTACCCCTACCCCTACCCCTACCCTTACCCCTACCCCTACCCCTACCCCTACCCCTACCCCTACCCCTACCCCTACCCCTACCCCTACCCCTACCCTACCCCTACCCCTACCCTACCCCTACCCCTACCCCTGCCCCTGCCCCTACCCATACATATACCCCTACCCCTGCCACTGCCCCTGCCCCTACCCATACCCCTACCCCTCTACCCCTATCACTATCACTACCCCTACCCCTACCCCTACCCCTACCCCTACCCCTACCCCTACCCCTACCCCTACCCCTACCCTTACCCCTACCCCTACCCCTACCCTGTTTCCCACGACTTCGTACGTGTCTATTTCAGAATGTTGGCAAACATACACTTCATACATAGCTTTTGTCATGATCACCTATGCCCACCCCGTTCCCGTCATCATTCCGTGATGGTATATAACCTATGTTACTCAGGGATAATGTAGCATTCTAATGGTGAAAGAATGATCAAAATTCGTCCAGTAGTTTTTGAGTTTACTCGTAACAAACATACAAAAATACAAATCTTTCCTCTTTATAATATTAGTATAGATGACATTATGAGCTTATTATACCTAAAATTATTTTTCTACCTATATTTTTATTTACCCTAAAAGCTCGTTTTGTCTATCACTATTCTTGTCTTGAGTTCATATAAAATACCCCATAGAAAACAGCACTTTCAGTTTTTCCCGAATTTTCCAATTTTCAGTGCAACACTTCCAATTTTGATTCTCTAAAAACCTGATTACTAATATTAAATACTATTACAAATATAAAAAAAAATATCCAAATCGGTCCAACCGTTCTCAAATGATGCGCTTACCAACGAACAAAATTTTATTTGTATTTATAAGAGAAGAGATTTATAAAAGACCGTGCATCCCGTTAGAGGTAGAATCGAATAACATTTAAATGGATATAATCCTTCCACCTCCTCTACATTTCTCATACATGACTGCCGGTTGGAAAAGGCTGTTCTTTTTAAATAGTCAATCAAAGCACATACATTTTCTTTATTTCAGATAAAGACCTTCCAAAGGAAATCGAAAAACTGAAACGGTAAAGGTAAAAACTACTGAACCAATTTGAATGTAGACATGGAGTAATAAGTTATTTTTAAACTAAATTAGATTACTTAAACAAAAGTTATGCAAATTTTAACTCAGCACACAATTTTTATGATCTACGCATTCGAAGTCGCGGGCACAGCTACTCTTAAATATTTCTAGCATGAACAAAATTTGTAAAAACTTTTCTACCTAGTATTTCGTTATCTGAAGTGAATTTTAATCATATTATTGATAAGATTAGATAAGTTCCAGCTCCACAGCAATAACAACGCATTTAGATGAAGGCATTACCTCTTTACGACCTTAACGCTTTACGATTTTAATCTAGGTGCAAATTCCTTCAGTAATTTATTAACCGAGTTAGGTTTAATAATGCCTAATTAATTTTTGTTTTATCTTTACTACCTTAACGATAAGTAGATATTGGGATACCTAATAATTAACTGTCTGTATGTCTGTGCTAGTGATACAAATTTAACGGATTTGGATGATCTGTATTTCTCAAGAAAGGTTTTTATTTATTTGTTGGCCATAGACTCAGAGTACCAAATAAACTAGAATTCTCAAAGAATAATACACTATTTATTTATTTATTTATTTATTTATTTATTATAAATAGCCCAACAACACCTACGTCCACACATATGCATTGTACATTTTTGTAACTTAGTAGACGCAGTGTCAATTATAGGGCTATTAACATTTTTATAACAACAACACAACATTGATAAGAAAAAAAAAGTAATTGAATAATAATAATAATAACACAAAAAATACAATAAAAATAATTTACACGAAAACAATTTCTAAACTAATAACTAAGAACACTCAAAAAAATCAATTTTTCCAATCGTGGTTTGGAAAGTGGCCCGAGAACCAAACACATCTAAGTCGTGTCGCTTATGCATCTTGTTATACTGTCCGACCATACGGTTAAGAGGAGAGACCAGACCGAGGACCGTTTTCGATCTAGCTAGCAGGAAGGGATCAAATGCGCTAGCTCTGGGATTTCGTATAGGAGCACATAGATTCAACTGTCCCAACAAGTTTGGACAGTCGACCTTGGAGTTGACCAGTTTGTAGAAGAATTCGGCATCCAGTCTGCATCTACGATTCCGCAGAGAACTCATGCCGAAGTACCGCAGACGATCCCTGTATCCGGGAAGCCTCTTCGCAAGATTGCAGCTGTATGCCAAATGCCAGCTAAACCTTTTTTGAACGCTTTCGAGTTTTTTAATATGGATGTCATAGTGAGGGTTCCAAACTATGCTGGCATACTCCAAACCACTCCGCACCAGCGCATTATAGAGGAGTATCTTGGTTCCCGAGTCCCTGAACTCTCTGCAGTTCCTCAGCACAAAGCCCAACGTTTGGAATCCTTTTCGCGTTATCTTGTCTATGTGTGTATTGAGCCGCAACCTACAGTCCATATGCACTCCCAAATCACGAATACCGTCAACCTCCGTCAAAGCACTACCCCCCACAGCGTATACACCAGGCACTCCCGTTTTATTTCTACTGAAATGAATAACATGACACTTACCAAAATTGAGATCCATTTGGTTGAAGTCACACCATTTCACCAAACTGTCCAAGTCATCCTGCAGTAACCTCACATCATGAGTTGTCAAGATTTTTCTTGAGAACTTCAAATCATCAGCAAACAAGTAGTGATCAGAGTTCGGAAAACAGCAGCCAATGTCATTGATGAAGACATTGAACAAAATTGGTCCCAGATGAGATCCCTGAGGAACACCGGAATGCGCAGTAAACATCTCCGATTCGTAACCATTGGCAACGACCCTTGAACTGCGACCAATGAGGTATGATTCAAACCATGAAATGATGCTCCCGGCCACGCCCATGCTGTACAACTTATCAAGCAAGATTCGGTGATTAACACGGTCAAACGCCTTGCTAAAATCAGTGTAGATTACGTCACGTGGCACCCTATTATCCAAGCTACGTGCTATTTCCTCTGTGAACAATACTAGATTAGTGACAGTAGATCTAGCCTTTATGAATCCATGTTGACGTTCTGATATTGCATGTTTAAGATGCCAGGTAAGCTTTGGGCATATAAGTAACTCAAACACCTTTGCAAATACAGGGATGATAGATATTGGCTATAATTTGGCTTTTAAAAAAAAGTATACCGACTTCAAAAATTATGCACTGAAAAATGTGCTTTCCGAAAGCAAATGCACAAGTCACTATAAAAAAAATACCCAAATCGCTTCAAGTGTGCCTATAAAATTTGAAGAGTTGTCGATTTCTCCAAGATCCCATCATCAGATCCTGACCTGATCATGGGACCACCTGGAAAGTATACCCTTTCAAACAAAATAAAAAAATACCCAAATAGCTTCAAGTGTGCCTATAAAATTTAAAAAGTTCTCGATTTCTCCAGGATCCCATCATCAGATCCTAACCTAATGACCATGGGACCACCTGTGAAGTATACCCTTTCAAACAAAAAAAAATCCAAATCGGAGAAATCAGGCGTCTTCAAGTAATCGGGGTACATACATAAAAAAATAAAGATTCTGACGAATTGCTCCTTCTTTTTTGATGTTTGGTTAAAAATAGAGCACCCGTTTGTTGTATGTCTTGATAAAAATAAATGAGAATATAGAATAGGTGTTATTTTAATTAATATTAACCTATATCTAGGTAATAAGAAATTATCTCAAAATCTTGTCGAGAAGTATGGCGGGTGCGGGCGGATAATCTCGTATTTTTTGGACATACGCCGCTTTTATACTATTCAGTGAGCATGCGTATTCTGTTTGTTCTGTATTCTGAGGTATTCTGAACTAGCCTCAATTAATCCCATAATTTCTTTTAACAATTTAAATTTAAAAAAACGTATACTTACTCCTAAAAAAATACAAAAACGGTAAAAAAAAATAAAAAAAAATGTGTAGTGACTTATATGAGCTCAACAAATAAATCCTCCAGACACATGCAAGTTTTTACTAGTAATACACAGACACACACCTTGAGGTGTGGCCAGAGACACCTGTAACAGTGTTCCCTTTTGGCCAGCTGTCCATATTGAACAGAACAGGTGGCAAGCCCGTTGCTGCACATAACAACTTAACAATGTACTTATATATAATCTATATATTATTATTTTATATATTACGGCTCCATGTTATCGGCTCCAGGATACCCAACGAAAGAGTGGCCAGTTCTGTTGAGATATTTATGAATGTACAAACCACTTTAAAAACCCATAACGAAGCTTTCCTCGCAGACTATCTAAAGCACTTCCCTTCGTTACGGTCCAGTAGTTTTCCCGGGTAGAATCTAATCGCATTATGACACGCTTAATTATGCACACGTCCGCTTTGCCTTCAAATCCTAGGTCTTTCACACAGTAGAAATTCTTATTTTATTGCTAACTGTAGCTGAAGATTTTCCTACATACACATCAATGTTTGTTGAGAAATGCAGATTTATGAGTGAAAATTTCATACAAATCGAGATAACTTTTTGGGTACCTTACGACTGATCAGCTCCATTGAGATATTAAGAGATGAAAAGCTATATCAATCTAATCTTGCTTGACTGATAGATTTTATCTGAGGATTTTATAAATACCATCGACTAAAGAGGATCTTCCACTGGATACGATTTTTTTTTACAAAAATTTAAAGATAAACAATTGAGAAGTTTGTTTCATAAGAAAATCATTTTTTTCTATAGTACTTATCAGCGTCTTATATTGAAGTTAACTTCTATACTTTCTAATTTTGAAACTCATTTTTAGGGTTTCTCCGCTGTCTGTCCGTCTGTCTGTCTGTCTGTTTGTCTGTCCGTCTGTCAGCAAGTTGTATCTCATGACAAGTTAGACAGTTGAAATTTTCACAGATGATGTACTAAGGTATTAAATGTTAGGATGTAAATAGGTACTAAAAAACAGAATAAACCCCAAACAACAATTTTTGCCGTTTTTATAGATAATGGTACAGAACCCTTCGTGCGCGAGTCCGACTCTTGGCCTGACTCTTTAAAACTTGGCCGGTTTTAAAATTTTGATTCAATTAAAATATTTGATTTTGTGTCCAAAAAAACTAAAGTAGAACGTAACCTCTCATAATAAAAGTACTGGTACTGATAAGTTATATTCTGTGGCCAATCTCTCAGGGTTTTGACAGCTGTCAAATCGGGCTTCTTGAATCTCTTTGATTATAATCATTGTCTTTAGGATCTAAATCCTTACATCAGAATTTCACCACAATTTTTTGAGTATTCAATGCATTTTCTTTAACTTCAATAGTTTTCACGGAATATCCACGACTAACTTAGTAAAAAATCTACTAAAAGTGAAGAAATAACAGGCCCTTTTTCAAATGGCTGAGGATTGTGAAAATATTTAGTTATCAACGAATTAGAAACGAAAGGTAGAATTTATTATGGACATGTAAAGGATACGAGCAAAAACGGTCTCCGGATTAGGACCCGGCTTTAGAGAGATTTCCCTAATGATCCTGTTATTTTTAATTATTTTCGCAGTTCCGTTTTTATTTGAACTGTCTTTCGGTAGAGGTTTTATCTCTAATTTATTTCAAAATACGATGCTTTTCGTCGATAAATTTATATCTATAAAAATCTAGACGAATTATATAACTACTACATACAAACAAAGGTGTTCTTTACTGTACCTACATAATGACCTTTTTTATTTACAAATAATTTTACTGTATTATTTAGGTTAATAATTATATAAAACGATCTGATTTTGGAGTTGTCCTGAGTTATAAAGTTCATGGCTTCCCCTTTTCGCACCCGCACTGCTCGCACAGGATACAGTTTTCATCCTTACACCGTCGACACGTTCTCCATACGAACGAAAAAATTCAGTGACTCGTTCCTGTGTCGTACAGCCAAAAAGTGGAATGAACTTCCGGCGTCGGTCTTTCCTCCATTCTACAACCTTGGGTCCTTTAAGCGAAGCGTGAAAAAGCATCTCTAGTAGGCGCGACTGGCGGACTGTATTACGATCTGCCAGTCGCGCGCATTCATGGACCAGCCACCTATGCTTAACAATCAGGCGGTGACAAGGTCACATGTCGTCTTCTCTATAAAAAAAACGTTACCCAATGCCTACTCTTTTCTTTGACTCAAACAAACATTACTGTCACATTGAAATTCTAATTAGAAAACAGATAAAGTTGTCATAGTATTAGATAGAATTTATAATTCTGACATTAATTTTACAGTAGCAATATCAACTACCAAAATCCATTATGGAAGCTACTCCCCTCTCGAATACTTGAAGTTGCGAGGTACCTACCTTTATTACCTCCAATCAGGTAATGAAGTCGTTAATCAGAACAAACAGCACTTTTATTGCATTTTACAGCGCGTATCGTGTATTGGATTTTTCATTTACATTAACTAGTTTTATTATTATGGTTTTTCCCGCTATGTTTACCTATAATTAAGCCTACAATTTGAGGGTCCTATATTTGTATTTATTATAAGTACTCTAAGATATTTCACTTTTAAAACTTTCTGAACTATATTTCCCTGAAAATCATGAGGCCAATTAGAAAATATAAATATGAAAATCAGAAGGTATATTCCTTAGAGGGTACTAAGAAAGGATTTTTAGAAAATCAACCCCTAATGTCGATGAAATGGGGTTTAAAGGTTGTATTTCTAATACAACGCATATATACAAAATCGCGGGCAACTGCTAGTACTAAATAAAACCAAAAAGTGCAGGTGAAACCACGAGCAAAATGCTAGTTACATATATTTGGATCCAATCTGTATGCATTTAGTATTAAATTGAACATCTAGAACCCACAGACATCGACTAGCCTCAGGGCAGTTGTCTGACTCCGCACAATTGGTTTCCTATGTAATTTTCCCTATATTAGCAAATAATGTTTGTTTACTACCTTTGATGACTTCTATGACTTCGTAAGTACTTACTGAAACATCAGTTTTTTTATAATTATGTATACCTCCAGCCTTGAACCAGGTTCAAAACAAAATTTTAAAAAAACCGCATTGACTTCGAATTGACTGCGATGGAAATCTAAAATTTGAATTGACGTACTAATACTTATTTAAAAAAACTTGCCTTAACTCGAACATTACAAAAACAAAAACACACCTTCACGGCTTTTATATCTTGCTGTGTGGCCAGAGACATCGGTAACAGTGTCCACTTTTTGCCAGTTCTCCATATTGAACAGAACAGGTGGCAAGCCCGTTACTGCACTTAGTGGACCTAAATATTATATCACTTCTTTAATAGACGTAAATATCTGTAAATTTCTGGGACGTTCAATATTTGAAATAAGATTCAATATTAAGCTGGCTTCCCACGGTGCGTGATATTGCGGATGGACGCGCACCAGCCCGCACCGACACGCACCGTGGGAAGGGTATTCGTCCGTGCTCGTGCGTGCTTGTGCGCCCGATCCGCGGCGAGTCGGTAACTTCAAAGGTGCGGTGCGTGCTCGTCCGTGCTCGTCCGTACTCGTGCGCGGCCGTCCGCGGTCGTCTGATATTACTATACTCTTTGGTCTGTCGTGCGGCCTCGTGCGTGCTATCACGCACTGTGGGAAGCCAGCATAACAAACAACAATACAAATCAAAAACTCTATTTTTTCTTTCTTCAGGGGTTGCCTTACAGCTCCCCAGTGGCGGCACTAGACCAAATGTAGACGTCGGCGACATCAGCTTTGCGAGGCCTCTTTCATTTCCCAGTCAGACCATAAACGATAAATAGATCTATTTCATCTCTTAAATTAGGCAAAAGTTTGCGAATCGTCCTTTTTTATAGCAGAAAATTACTTCTTTTCTTCTTATGACTCCCAAGTCAAAATCGTCAATGACAATTTTACCACTAAGAGAAGCTTCTCTTACGGTAAGATAATTATTACGTTAAATCAATTATAAAATAATAATATAAAAATGTATAAGATGTCAAAACGTGATAATAGTGAATAATAATAATATGTCCTTTTGAACACCTGCTAGATACTACCCTAGCCGGAGACTATCAACTACAGCACAATATTGTAACGAATAGGTACTTAAATCGCACAAATAAATACCTAAACACATCAAGGTCGATAGACGTCTCTAGAAACATCCAGAGAGAATCAAGTACAAACGAAAATGGACCGTATGTGCCTAGCCATAGGTACCAAAATCGGGCGCGGTCGGTGTGTAGGTATTTGGCACCGAGCCGCATCGAGACGCATCTACAACTCTGTACAACAATCTCGGCGTTTCTCGAATGTTCGGAGGGCAATATAAACAGAGGATCGTCGCCGGGAAAACACAGTGCGAATCAGAGCGATCAAAGCGAAACAGTGAAGTGGAATTTAGTGCGACTAAGTGATATACAAGTGTTTTCATTTATTTAACTGTATTTTTTGTGGTGTTAAAGTAAAGTTTGTTTATTTAATCGGTATTTTAAATCTCTTCGAACCCTAGCTCGTAACAAATTGGTGTCAGGAGTGTGGGATTCAAAAATGCCGATTACACCACGTGACTCGTCGTCATCACGGCGACCCAAAACACGACAAACTACTGCTGGACATCACGGCGAGGAGGTCGACGAGGCTGCTGCTGCTGGAGCCGCTGCTGGTGCTGCTTGGACTGCTGGGACTGCTGCTGGTGGTGCCGGAGCTGCTGCTGGAGCCGCTGCTGGTGCTGCTGGGACTGCTGCTGTTGGTGCTGGAGCTGCTGCTGGAGTTGATACGGGTGCTGCGGGTTCTACGGGTGCTCCCCAGGCATTGGATATGGGGATGCTGGTTTGGCTAATGGAGGAGCAGGCCCGACGTCAGGAGCAGCAGGCCCGACGTCAGGAGGAGCAGGCCAGGCGTCAGGAGGAGCAGGCCAGGCGTCAGGAGGAGCAGACTCGGCAGCTATTGGAGGAGCAGGCCCGACGTCAAGAGGAGCAGGCCCGACGTCAAGAGGAGCAGTCTGCTAGCCTAAAGGAGCTGCTTTCAGAATCACTGGGAAAGGTGACTATGGAGGTGAAGCAGCTACAGAGGGTTACAGACATGCACGAGGAGAGAATTGAAGACCTCCAACAGCATTGCAAGGAAATACAGACTAGGATGAGCAGAGAACTGGATGCAAGACTTAACGACCGCTACGGAGAGTTGGAGGCACGACTTGACAGCCAATGCAAGGGGCTCCAGAATGAAGTGAGGAAACTGAAGCTGACCGCTCCTGTTTCTGGAGGCGCCGTCGTCTCTGGCCCCCGAGTCAAGGTGCCGCCGTACGACGGGACTACGTCCTGGACAGCGTACAAATTGCAGTTCCAAACGGTCGCCTCTGCCAACGGCTGGACAGACGAGCAATCTCTGACCGCCTTGACAGTGGCTTTAAGGGGCCGTGCACTATCGGTTCTGGAGGCCTCTCCAGACAGCTGCACCACGTACGGGAACCTGATCGAGGCAATGGACTCCAGGTACGGCGACAAACACCTGGAGCACGTCTACCGAGCGCAGCTGAGGGACAGGACGCAACATGCTGGTGAGAATCTGCAACAATGGGCTCTGGAGATCGAGAAGATCGTGAGGAAGGCGTACCCATCTGCCGGACAAGAGTTCATTGCTGCGAACCTCGTTCAAGCATTCATCGACGGCATCCGCAGCATGGAGGTCAGAGCTGCAGTTCGACTGGGCCACCACAGCGCCCTGAAAGATGCACTGGCCCATGCTCTAGAGGTGGAAGCCGTGAGACAGGAGCCTCGTTCTCAGCGATTGCGACAAGTGGCGGAGGAGGCTACTCCAACAACGACACCTGTAGCAGAGAGGCGTAGCTACTTACCCCGCTGCTTCTACTGCCACAAGCTGGGGCACCTTAAAGCAAGCTGCCCGGCGCTTAAGCGACAAGGCACGGATCAACGAGTGCCGAAACGGGACGTCGAAGCTGATGTCCGTGCCGTAGCTACGGAGCTTCCGGGAAACGAGTAACAGCCAGAGCCGCGGGGCGGGTACTGGCTGATCGTGACACAGCCCCAAAAGTTACCATCCGACAAGTTTTTGACGGGAACAGTCTGGTGATCGCCGGCGAGGTCAACGGGACGCCATGTGAGATGACGATCGACACAGGAGCAACGCGCACGGTTGTGAGACCTCAGTTGTTGGGACGATCTACGAGCAGAACCAGACGTTCATCTTCCTGTCTGAAACTCTTCACGGCAACGGGTCAGCCTATACCCGCATACGACGAGCTGCCGGTGACACTCAAGGTGGGTGACGGGGAGTATCCACACACCGTCATCGTGGCCGACATTATAGACGACTGCATTCTCGGACTCGACTTTATGAAGCGGTTCCAGTTTGGCATCGACTTGCGCAACGGTGTACTGCAGTGCGGCCAGGAACAGGTATTTTTGAAAGGCGGTTATGCTGGCTATGTGCGTTGTGCCAAGGGCGTCAAGCTGAACCCATATTCGGAGACGCTTGTCGATGTGGAGTTACCAACTAATGGGGACCCCTCCAATACGAGGTGCTCTATCATCGACCACCTGGAACGTTCTAAACATAAAGGCTGGTTACTCACTCCCACTTTAGTAAACAGCCAGAGTGGACGAGCTGTAGTAAGGGTGACCAACTTCAATGGCGCTCCTGTCACTCTCAGTAAGGATCAAGTCGTGGCGAAGTGCGACGAGGCGAATTGGATGCGGAGCTGCACCCAGGGGAAGCTGTCGGCGGTGAAAAATAACAGTGTAAACCCCTTGGAACTCGTCGATATTTCGAAAAAGGACTTGTCAATCTCCGAGTACAAAAGAGCGAAGGAGATGCTCACTCGTTACATTGACATCTTTAGTGACGGAGATGGGCATCTCGGCAGGACGTCATTGGTGAAACACACCATCAACACAGGCAACGAGTTACCTATACGTCAACGTGCTCGACGAATCCCAGTTGGAAGAGAAGCCGAAGTACAGTGCATGCTGGAAGACATGAAGAAGGCTAATGTCATCGAACCTTCTTTGAGCCCATGGTGTTCTCCGGTTGTGCTAGTTAAGAAGAAGGATGGCAGCACTCGCTTCTGTGTGGATTATCGTCGACTGAACGACGTAACCAGAAAGGACAGCTACCCTCTACCCCGGATTGACGACACCTTGGACAAGTTGAGTGGGAACCAGTGGTTCTCAACACTGGATTTGAAGAGTGGATACTGGCAAGTGGAGATCGATCCCAAGGACAAGGAAAAGACTGCTTTCTCGACCGGAAATGGACTGTGGCAGTTCAACGTCATGCCTTTCGGGTTATGCAATGCTCCTGCTACGTTCGAAAGGCTGATGGAAGTTGTGCTTGCTGATCTCGTGGGAAAAGCTTGCCTAGTCTACCTGGATGACGTCATCATTATGGGACGCGACTTCAACGAGCACCTGAGGAATTTAGAAAGAGTGTTTGCCAAGTTGAAGCTCGCGAACCTGAAATTGCATGCCAAGAAGTGTAGCTTCTTCAAGAAACGTGTAAATTACCTCGGGCATGTAATTACAAAGGATGGCGTAGAAACCGACCCTGTAAAGACAGTAGCTGTACGAGAATGGCCCACCCCACGGAACAAAACAGATGTTCGGGCGTTTCTTGGTCTGTGCTCATACTACCGCCGCTTCGTATACGACTTCGCGGGAGTAGCCAAGCCCCTACATCGACTGACGGAGGACAAGCGTTCGTTTCAGTGGACTGAGGACTGTGAGAAGTCGTTCCAGGAACTGAAACAACGACTGTGTGAAACACCTGTATTGGGCTACCCGGACCAAGTCGGCGAGTTTGTGGTGGACACAGACGCAAGCAACATCGCCATTGGAGGTGTGCTGTCACAACGGAAGGGGGACAAGGAAGTTGTGATAGCGTATTTCAGCAAGGCTCTGTCAAAACCAGAAAGGAACTACTGTGTAACCAGACGCGAACTTCTGGCCGTAGTGAAGACAGTACGACACTTCAACAAGTATCTCATCGGAAGGAAGTTCAAGCTACGGACAGACCATGCGGCGTTGAAATGGTTACTTCAATTCAAGGATCCTGAAGGACAAGTCGCTCGATGGATCGAGCAGTTACAAGAATTCGATTTCACGATCGAACATCGACGAGGACGGATGCATGGCAACGCTGACGCACTGTCACGCAGGCCGTGCCCTGAAGATTGTAAACACTGCTCGAGGCGTGAAATCAGTGATTCTGTCATCAAAGTGATTACGACTAACAACCTTAGTGACGAATGGGCGAACGAAAGGACGAGAGACGAGCAACTCAAGGATAACAACTTGGCGCCGATAATGGAATGGAAGACGCAGAATGTTCCAAGGCCCGGCTGGAATATTGTATCAGCAATGAGTTCCACCACGAAAAGCTACTGGGCTCAGTGGGAAAGTCTAGTGCTGCACAACGGGTTGCTGTACCGCAAGTGGGAGTCGCCAAGTGGACAGGAGACATTGATGCAGCTGGTCGTGCCTAGGTCAAAGGTGCGCACAGTGCTTGAGTCCGTGCACGATGGATCCTCGGGAGGACATCTGGGCATGAATCGAACCCTGGCGAAAATCAGGAAACGATTTTATTGGGTTCATTGCCGGCAAGATGTCGAGGATTGGTGTCGCAAGTGCACAGTATGTGCGGCCGTGAAGGGACCTACGACACGTACGAGAGGACGTATGCAGCTGTACAATGTTGGCGCCCCATGGGAACGAATTGCGGTGGACGTTGCTGGACCGTTCCCGGGCACTGAAGACGGGAACAAGTACTTCATGGTCGTGATGGACTACTTCACGAAGTGGCCGGAGGTCTTCGCAATTCCCAACCAGGAAGCGACAACAGTGGCGACTAAGTTGGTCAACGAAGTATTCTGCAGGTTCGGGCTACCATTGGAGATACATTCTGATCAAGGGCGTAACTTTGAGTCGCAGTTGTTCCAGGAAGTATGCCGTCTCCTGGGAATAAATAAAACGAGGACTACGGCGTATCACCCACAGTCCGACGGAATGGTTGAAAGGTTTAACTGCACTTTGGAGACTCATTTGGCGAAACTGGTTGAGGATCACCAGAGGGACTGGGACCGATATATTCCCTTGTTCTTGCTCTCATATCGATCCGCAGAGCATGAAAGCATAAAGGTGACTCCTGCTTATGCCAACTTTGGGAGAGAGCTCCGACTACCAGTTGATCTCCTGACCGGCGGACCTCCGGATGCGCCGCAACCTGTAAGTGACTACGTATCGAACCTGAAAAACAAGATGTGCGACATACATGACCAGATTCGTCAGAGCAGTCTTGTGGCCAGTACAAAGATGAAGACCAGGTACGATAGGAACTTCAATAGTAACGGTTTTGACGAGGGATCGTTGGTGTGGCTGCACAACCCGAAACGCCGAAAAGGCAAATCTCCCAAGCTGCAGAACCGCTGGGAAGGTCCGTATAAGGTCATCACGAGGATCAATGACGTGACCTATCGGATCCAACGATGCCCGCGTGGGCAGTTAAAGGTTGTCCACATTGATCGACTAGCCCCTTACAAAGGCTCGAATATTGCTCGGGACGAGCAAGTCTAAGCGGGGGGCAGTGTAACGAATAGGTACTTAAATCGCACAAATAAATACCTAAACACATCAAGGTCGATAGACGTCTCTAGAAACATCCAGAGAGAATCAAGTACAAACGAAAATGGACCGTATGTGCCTAGCCATAGGTACCAAAATCGGGCGCGGTCGGTGTGTAGGTATTTGGCACCGAGCCGCATCGAGACGCATCTACAACTCTGTACAACAATCTCGGCGTTTCTCGAATGTTCGGAGGGCAATATAAACAGAGGATCGTCGCCGGGAAAACACAGTGCGAATCAGAGCGATCAAAGCGAAACAGTGAAGTGGAATTTAGTGCGACTAAGTGATATACAAGTGTTTTCATTTATTTAACTGTATTTTTTGTGGTGTTAAAGTAAAGTTTGTTTATTTAATCGGTATTTTAAATCTCTTCGAACCCTAGCTCGTAACAATATTAAACATTCAGAACATATCCGATGGCACGAACTAAGTTATCTCTGTATTTTATTTTCACAAAACCGACAAGCCGTGATGCCGACACGTGATTGGCATTGTATTTAATGTTCAACTTTAAAACATTTGTGGGTATAAAAGATCAATATTTTCATTTCCACACGTGTGTTTGTTACTTTGTTAAATTGTGTTGGTAAAATTTAACTTTAAAAACTTCTTTAGGCGCGTTGAGCGATTTTTGGTTAAGGAAAACTGTATGGGTTCGCGCTACGACATGTTCTCAGCACAAAAGCCGACCATGGATTGCCCGGCTCGAGAATGCCAGAGCAGGATTCGTGTACTGACTTCCAATTGCTGGTCGGTGTAAACTTCCTTAGGCGCGCTAAATGTCGTTATTATACGTTACCTACTTAGGTATAAATTAAATAGGGGTAGGCAGAAACAATCGAATGCCATTTATTACGATCCTGACATACCTCTTTCGTTTATTTTATATTCATCATACCTTTCATACATGCTCGGCGATTGTGTGTACTTTTAGTATTTCCATCGATCATTTTTTTTTTTATTTTCAATAAAAGTAAGTACACCTTGGTCGTCCTCTGCCAGCATTTCCTTTCACTTCAGTCATATAAACCTTTTTAGTCAATCTTTCATCCTTCATTCTTTCAACGTTGGACACGTAAACTACTTTTCTTCATTTTAGTCACAACATCATCTTTCACTCCGTATTCTTCTCTAATGACATCATGGCTTTCCGCTTCTCGAGCATACACAAGCAAGAAATAAAATAAAAATCAGCAATGTAAATTAGCAGCGCTTTCATCAGTTAAATCCGTCGCTTTATCGGTTTATCTGTGAAGCAATTTCTTAACCCTTCGCTGAGTACAGAGCTATATAAATGCACACCATCATTCTACTCAAAGCTGATTAAAGCGGGCGATCTGCAGTAACTATTGACTATGGATCTTTACTACATAACCAATCTTACTTTATACAAGCAGAAAGCCCCGGATTCGCTTGTGGAAATTTGATATCACTTCTCACCTGATCTCAATAACAACAGCTATAAATGGGCAATACATTTTTTTGTTCTTTTTTAACAGAATTCAAAGGAAAAAAATCCTTGACTGTGCGTCGGTGGTCGAGTGGTTAAGACGTCTTGTATTAACTAGACAGATCACGGGTTCGATCCCGGATCCCGGCCATGTACCAATGGGTTTTTAATTAAAGCTAAAGGTAAAGAAAATTTGGAAAAGTTGCCCGGAAAATTGAAAAAAAACGTGTAACGCTGTGCTCATTTAGCTAATAAATAATAAATAATGCTGCTTGAATAGTTGTAAACCTCCTTACAGAATAAATTGCTGACCACATAATAATTTAGGAATTATTCAAATGAATCTGAATTTGGAACAGTGTCTGCAAGTTGTTCATTTTTCTTTAATTTTGGTTAATTCCGTTTTAGCATTCAAAAGTATCACACCTATTTCAAAATGTTAATAATTTTAATACAGTGAACAAATTACAAACAAGCTGACTGATAAATTTATTATAAAGGAGCATGACATTTGTAAGTATTTTTTAAGTTGTATTGTGTTCAGATCATATCGGAAATCATTACTTATTTATTTCATTTTCTTTTCCAGCATGCTCCTATCCTTGATCTGTATCATATCCTACTTCTTTTTATCCTTTATCTTGAATCCTTTCCATAGTAAAACTCATTATTTCTTATTTAAAAAAAAATCATTAATATAGAGTAATATCTACTTTTATTACTATTGTTGCTAGTTCTCTCCCTCTGCTTTTTATTTGTATGTATTTTTGTCAAGACAGGCTCCAAAAGCTTACAGCTCCCGTAGCCGTGTTACGGTTCCAGGGTACCCAGCGGAAGACCAAGTCTCCCTCGTTTAGCCAATGGTATTTGTGAGGCTATACCTACCTAACGAGTGGCTAGTTCTGTTGAGGTATGTTTAGATAGAAAGCCTTTAAGTGTGGTTTGTCGGATTATGTACATAAGTTTTTAATTAAAAAAGGCCGGGATCCGGGATCGAACCCGTGGTCTGCCTAGTTAATACCAGACGTCTTAACCACTCGGCCACCGACGCACCTACTTAATACTGTGTTACGTAATAAACTCATTCAGTTGTAACAAGCTCTTCCTATAGAAGAGCTCATCATGACTCAATAAATAACTTAAACGATTTCATTTTCTATGAGTGCTCCAGACTTTTTGAAATATTTCTCAAGTATTGCAAAAACGATTTTTAAAGTATACAGTAAATATAAAAAATTACGAAATACCTTATTTGAGTTTGTCTGTTAAACCAGGTGATTGAACATATGCGTAGGATAGGGGGCCAGGTGGTCCAAGCCGTCCCAAAATTCTTCTGGGTTTTCGCAGCGCACGCGATGTAAGGAATTTCTTAGGTCATTTTTTTACACCTTGGGTTACATTATTGGAGTTTTATTAAGGATCCCTAATTTTTTTGAAAATAGAATATAGCCTATGTCACCCGGGGATCGGTGAAATAATTTTTCAAATCGGTTCTGTAGTTTCGGAGCCTATTCAATGCAAACAAACAAACAATAAAATCTTTCCTCTTTATAATATTAGTATAGATAATAATATTTTGAGGTAAGTGTAATCAGTATTTTTGATGAGAAATGGGCATTTTTTTTATTTGCAGTTACTACGCTTTTTTCTTTTCTAGTATGTATCTATCTATCATCACGCCTTTGATCCCATGAGGAGCAGACAATTTTTTTCTAGAACTCTCTTCAATATATGTTTGTTACAAAATTCTGAACAATTTGTATTTTACTGGGGACTTAGAGTAGAGACTAAAGACTGGGGATATGAAAAATACACATATAGACAATTTCTCTAAACTTCTCAAGCAATATAGCAAAATTTATGATTAAATCAAAAGGAAAACTAGAGTCCATACGATATTGAGCAATTTCCTAACCCAATCAGTTCTCAGAGATCAGTACAAATGTCTACCATCAGTCTCCAGACGATCTGATTAAAGACGGCGTTGACGGAAAGGTATGGTCCGTCTATTTCACTAAGTACTTAGCACTTAGATCAAAGCAATGTTCGACTCGTGGTCCTACCCATTATCACCCATCAATGCTCACACCGTTTTTGTCACACTGGTTTCGTTATCACACTATCCGAACCACGCTCCTCGCTAACCTATTTTTAACTTATATATAATTTTTCACAGACGAGATAATAGTGGGACTAAGAACCCTATGTGTTAAGGTGTTGTCTCACTAGTAGGTCAAATTAGTGGGTCCATGAATCGGAAACTAATAAAGCGTGCTTCTCGTAGATCTTATAGGATTACGCGCGTGCGCCCCGCTATGTATGGTGCTTCTAGTCTTCCCATAGCAGTCAGCGGAAATAAATATAGTTTTACGGCCTTATTCATAAACGTTTATTAGCAACGTTTTTGTTAAAATGTGTTTTGTTTCTTTCTATTATTAGTAAAGACAGGTTTGTTAGAGAGTGACAAAACATATTTTAACAAAATCGTTGCTAATAAACGTTTATGAATAAGGCCGTTAGTTTATAGTGTTATTGTCCTAGGAAAATTCAAAAATATTTTATTGTATTTTCAATAAGTATTTTTCTCTGAACCACAATAATCGCTTGATATAAACTAAAACGATGTATATGGCTGAAGTGAAAGGTAATGCTGGCAGTGTACTTTTATTGAACATATAAAAAATTATTGATCAATGGAATTATTAAAAGAACACACAATCGCCGAGCATGTATGAAAGATATGATGAATATAAAAGAAGCGAAAGAGGTATGTCAGGATCGTTACAAATGGCATTCGATTATCTCTACCTACCCCTCTTGGGATAAAAGGCGTGATGATAGATAAATAAATACATAGACATGATAGAATGTTTCGGACTGAGCGGATGTGAATGGAAAGTGTAGTCGAGGTTAATAGCACTAGCACATAGCCAGTGATAAAACGCAACCCGTCTAAGATAATTGAGCCAAAGTTATTATGCAGTGCCATACTAGTCATGGCTCTACTTGTCTTGGTCGGGTTACACTTTATCACGGGTGATAATGTCTATTTCGCAAGCTTAATATAAATATGCTGACAAGAGAATCCTGGTATTTGGTGACCTTTAGTCTCTGCCTATATATAGTAATGACAGGTATTTTTAAAATTGTGTTAAGTTAAGATAAATAAATGTAAAGAAAATGAAAAGCTGTACTTTTACAGCAATAGGACTATAACTTCAAAGAAACTATATTGATGATCTTACTTCTAAGACAGAGTTCGAGTAGACCCTGGCTGTTTAATTTACTGTAGAAGAGCTTGCATTTGTAAGTTTCACATTTTTGTACCTCTCAACTTTGAATGATTGATGGTGATTCATATTGAATGAAGTTATTTCGCAATAGAAAAAGTTGTGCAGATTAAACTATTTGCATAGGAGAAACAAAACAAAACAAAGAAAGCTCAGTGCCCACCCAGTAAAATAATTAAACATTTCAAATATTTCATATATTTAAATATATAAATAAATAAAAAAAAATACACTGTTGTAAAGCCACATTATTCCTACTCTACGAGCATTAGTTAGAAAGAGAGAGATATACATAATGTTCCATAGGGATAAAACAAGACAAAAAAGACTTGTCCTGCTACCTTTGTCCTGCTTTGTCGCTATGGCAAATTACATCTTTCTCTTTCTAACTGGAATTTTGTCTGCGTAACGTCATGCTCACACGGCAGATGGAGATAAGTTACGTTTTATTTAATTAAAGTTAGGGTTTCATAGGTAATCATAGGTTTCAATTTGTAAGAAAAAAATTGCTTAATTCGTACAAAAAAGTAACATTATTTTTATGTATATAAGTTTTTGGCATCTTGATAAAACACTTGATCAGTTTTTTATCGAGAAATTTTGCTCGACTTGGGACTCGTATTCAAAACTGTCAGCTTCTTGGGTAAAGGCTAAATCACAAAGTCATTTAACAAATTCCGTCATTAGCATACCATTAAATCTAAATCTCGTAGCAGAAAAATATTGTAGCCACATGCCCTATCTCATTTCAGTCGCGAGGAAATTTCTTTTAAATTGGATAAACCTTTTCCGAAATATTCCAGGAAGGAATCCCTGTCGTCTGTTATGACAAAAATTCACCACTTAACCCCAAAAGCTCTGTCGTAGAAGGTAATATTTAATACCCGGTTTCAAAACCTTATTTATATAATTGTATTTATACCTAATAATGTATTTACACTAGGGACATGTTTCGACTTTAAAATTGAAATAAATGTCAAATGTAAATTACTTATGATCATTGAATCGGAGTGGGTGCTAATGGGCTGTATGTGAGAAATCCATATATATACTAATATAATAAATACGAAAGTTATTTTGTCTCTGTTCCGCTTTCACGACCAAACCACTGAACCGATTTTGTTGAATTTTTATAAGCAGTAGAAGCTTGAACCCTAATAATACAGAAAATATAATAAGCCACTGAAATGACAAGAAAACAACAAACAAAAATATAAATAAATCAAAATGACAAAGAAATTGTTTTCTTTATAATAACATGGCCAGTCCGCCAAAACCATAATCGCTGAAAGTATCGGCAGCTATTTTGATATACACCCGAAATTGTCGATCCTGCGGCTCTATTCTCTATCTATGGTTATCGAGTCGATGCGCTTATCGAGTCGACAATTGCTTGTTTTGGCATTAACTAAGCCTCTGTCAAAATGTCTATGCCGTTTATACGATGGTTTTCTCTTTGAAACGAAAGTTTAAGATGTGGTTTCGAGGTGGTTTCAATGAAGAACGACATGGGTTTTAAAAACCTTAGATAAAAAATATGGCCACTGTAAGTACGAAATGATATAGAAATAGTAACATAAATTTACTTATATGGAACATATGAATGAGAACATTTTAATACAAACGAAATAGAAACGCGTAGTTATTATTATGATATTGAGTAAATATTTATATGGTTTAGGTAGTTTAGGTATAAGGAAATATGTCATTTGTAGGATAAGATATTTTTCATTTTTTTGTCGATTATCTCTCTCATCTTTCCGAACGGGCATTTTGTAAACGACATGGTTTATGAGTGTGATGGAATTATTAGCCGATAATCATGTTATTTCTTGTCTTCCTCTTTCTCATTGAATGACATACTTGTTAGAGAATCACAAAGTATATCTATACTAATATTAGAAAGAGGTAAATTTTGCAATAAGTGACACATCTAGGTTTCTAGGTCCATTAATTGCAGCAACGGGCTTGTCAAGTTGTCACCTAATCTGTTCAAACTTAATACTGTTCAGCTGTTATCTGTGAAAGTACTGATCCGATTCTGAAAATTATTTCAATGATAGGAAGCTGCATTATCCCTATGGACCGGGGGCGAAAATATAGTAGGTAGTTAAGGGGCAGATAACACCTATATACGATTATTTAAAGAATCTTTTAGCAAAAACAAGACAATTTCCAAGATTGAAAAAAATATATATTATTCTACAGGATATAATTGATATAATTGTCATTCTGAAAACGCGATTACACAATTTTCGCTCGATAGAAAATAATCCCAAAATGTGGTCTCTGAAAGTTTTCAAAAAAAGAAAACGGCGGTACTAGTGATTTTAGTACTATGACATTTAATTTGTTTTTGTAATATTCAATTACCCATATAATTGTCATTTGTATATTCAAATAAATTGTATAGTTATTTAAAAAATAATGATTATGTCAAATGGCGCTTACGATTTCTACTCTGAGCGGAAACGCTTTAGCTCTTCTTTATTCACACTCGCCTTGTCGGCAGTGACGGCTGAATCGTGATGCTAGACGGTCGCGGCCACTCGATCGCTCACAAGTTTTTGTATTATTTGTGTATTTTTTGGCTCAAATTTAATTTATTAAAGGTAAACTTTATTAATATATGACATTACCGTAGCGATTAGGCAATATTTTCATAAGGAAGTTGCTATTTGTATACTTTAGTCTAGGAGTCAGCGTTGCTTTTTGTGAGCGTAATTATATTAAATAATTAACTCCAGTATTGGAAATAAGTTAATAAACAGCAAAGTAGGTAGGTAGGTATACATAGAAAATGCGTACGGGAAACATATTGCAGAAGTCATTGCAAGGCAAATAAAATTATGATATACTAGCTTTTCCCCCGTAGAAAAATTTAAAATGTGCCAGCCCCAAGGACTTCCGAAATATAAATTAGCTCATGTCATTATCTCTGTGCAAATATCACGTCAATCCGTTGCTCCCATGTTGCTCCGTATTGATTTGAAAAAAAAGGACAAACAAACACTCTTCCGCGTTTGTAATATTTTATCCACGCACGCTTGATGGAAAACTTATGATAGACTAGCTTTTCGCCCCGGCTTCGCGCGTGGAAGTATTTGAAAAGTGACAAGCCCGAAGGATTTGTGGGATATGTCATTAAAATCAAGTCAATCCGTAGATTAATTAAAAAAAGGACAAATAAACACTCTTTTGCATTTGAAACATTACCTAATAAGGAAGTTAAAATACCTACCCTTTATCCAAGCTTGATGATAAAATTACGATAAACAATGTTACATACGTATTGGTTTTACATAGACCCTCCTACTAGCTATTCGCCCCGGATCCGCCGTGGAAATATTTAAAGAGTGGCAAGCCCGAAGAATTTTTGGGATATAAAGTAGCCCATGTCATTATCTATATCTCCAACTATCTCTGTGCAAAAAATCGAGTCAAACCGTTGCTCCGTATTAATTTGAAAAAACAAACAAACACTCTTTCGCATTTGTAATATTAGTAAGGAAGTTACAATACCTACCTATTATCCATGCTTGATGATAAAATTACGATATACTAGCTATTCGCCCCGGCTTCGCCGTGGAAATATTTAAAGAGTGGCAAGCCCGAAGAATTTTTGTGATATAAAGTAGCCTATGTCATTATCTATATCTCCAACTATCTCTGTGCAAAAAATCACGTCAATCCCTTGTTCCACAAAACGTGAAAAAAGTAAAAGAAGTAGAATTATAGAACCTCTTCTACATGGTTGGACAACGCCGCAACGCCGCTGGTCAGCCAAAATTTTTAATTCGACATACTAGATTTCGACTAATTTTAGGGTTCTGAATTCGAATTTGATATCGATTTCAAAATTCAATATGACGACATCTGTCAATTTCTTAAAATTCGACATTATACTAGATTTCGACTAATTTTAGGGTTCTGAATTCGAATTTGATATCGATTTCAAAATTCAATATGACGACATCTGTCAATTTCTTAAAATTCGACATTATACTAGATTTCGACTAATTTTAGGGTTCTGAATTCGAATTTGATATCGATTTCAAAATTCAATATGACGACATCTGTCAATTTCTTAAAATTCGACATTATACTAGATTTCGACTAATTTTAGGGTTCTGAATTCGAATTTGATATCGATTTCAAAATTCAATATGACGACATCTGTCAATTTCTTAAAATTCGACATTATACTAGATTTCGACTAATTTTAGGGTTCTGAATTCGAATTTGATATCGATTTCAAAATTCAATATGACGACATCTGTCAATTTCTTAAAATTCGACATTATACTAGATTTCGACTAATTTTAGGGTTCTGAATTCGAATTTGATATCGATTTCAAAATTCAATATGACGTCATCTGTCAATTTCTTAAAATTCGACATTATACTAGATTTCGACTAATTTTAGGGTTCTGAATTCGAATTTGATATCGATTTCAAAATTCAATATCACGACATCTGTCAATTTCTTAAAATTCGACATTATACTAGATTTCGACTAATTTTAGGGTTCTGAATTCGAATTTGATATCGATTTCAAAATTCAATATGACGACATCTGTCAATTTCTTAAAATTCGACATTATACTAGATTTCGACTAATTTTAGGGTTCTGAATTCGAATTTGATATCGATTTCAAAATTCAATATGACGACATCTGTCAATTTCTTAAAATTCGACATTATACTAGATTTCGACTAATTTTAGGGTTCTGAATTCGAATTTGATATCGATTTCAAAATTCAATATGACGACATCTGTCAATTTCTTAAAATTCGACATTATACTAGATTTCGACTAATTTTAGGGTTCTGAATTCGAATTTGATATCTATTTCAAAATTCAATATGACGTCATCTGTCAATTTCTTTAATTCGACATTATACTAGATTTCGACTAATTTTAGGGTTCTGAATTCGAATTTGATATCGATTTCAAAATTAAATATGACGACATCTGTCAATTTCTTAAAATTCGACATTATACTAGATTTAGACTAATTTTAGGGTTCTGAATTCGAATTTGATATCGATTTCAAAATTCAATATGACGACATCTGTCAATTTCTTATAATTTGACATTATACTAGATTACGACTAATTTTAGGGTTCTGAATTCGAATTTGATATCGATTTCAAAATTCAATATGACGACATCTGTCAATTTCTTAAAATTCAACATTATACTAGATTTCGACTAATTTTAGGGTTCTGAATTCGCATTTGACATCGATTTCAAAATTCAATATATCTACATCTGTCATTTTCTTAAAATTCGACATTATACTAGATTTCGACAAATTTTAGAGTTCTAGACAGTAAGTATAGTGTATGTGATTAAACATGTTTTTATTATATCAGGAAGAAACAACAGTTGGACGAAAATACTACGTGTGAAACAACTGAAACGTCAGATTTTTCATTGACAGAGTAAGTTTCTTCGTACGATACATAAAATTGAGAATTAATAGATTTACAACACACTTGTTTTTGGAGTTATTCTTTTACATCCTGTACTTGTCGTGTAATGTTTATAAAAAATTTGAAATTTTACATATAACTGTAAACTTTATTACAGGTTAAATAATGTGTCACTAGCAGAAACTAAAGAAAATGTCATATTTAATTGTGAAATCGATATCATATTCGAATTCAGAACCCTAAAAATAGTCAAAATCTAGTATAATGTCGAATTTTAAGAAATTGACAGATGTCGTCATATTTAATTGTGAAATCGATATCAAATTCGAATTCAGAACCCTAAAACTAGTCGAGATCTAGTACAATGTCGAATTTAAAGAAATTTACAGATGTCGTTATATTTAATTGTAAAATCGATATCAAATTCAAATTCGAATTCAGAACCCTAAAATTAGTCGAAATGTAGTATAATGTCAAATTTAAAGAAATTGACAGATGTCGTCATATTCAATTTTGAAATTGATGTCAAATTCGAATTCACAACCCTAAAATTAGTCGAAATCTAGTATAATGTCGAATTTTACGAAATTGACAGATGTCGTCATATTGAATTGCGAAATCGATATCAAATTCGAATTCAGAACCCTAAAATTAGTCGAATTCTAGTATAATGTTGAATTTTAATAAAATATTAGATCTCGCTTGTCACATTTCAAACATTTCCACGAGCAAACCCGGGGCAAAAAGCATCATTTTATCATCAAGCGTGTAAGAGTGATTGTTTGTTTGTTGATTTGTCCTTTTTAACGTCAATACGGAGCAACATCTTATAAAATATTTTTTGACAGATTACTAAACGACAACTAATCCCATACAGTATGTATGGTATTAGGAGACAAATAATCATATGCAGTCCTGTGTGAGACGACAATTACTTCTTGTCTTGTATTAGACGCCAGACGGCAACTAAAAGCGTGGTCTCTCTAACTATGATAGTCTCTCGCAGGCTAGGTCGGAAAAAGGGCGTGACTTAAAACATCAAATCGTCAAGGACGCTGACGATTATCAGCCCCTTAAGAACTACAATTTATTAGAGAGTATGAAAACGGCCAGCAATCGGAGCGGTGTAGGTATATGGGGCGAGGCGAACGGTATGTGGATTCAAAACAAAATTGTGTCAATATCCTTTGAATTTAGAATAATTTGGTGTCACGTACACAATTTTTAACCGGCTTCCAAAAAAAGACTCAATTAGGACCGTATTTTTTTTATGTATGTATGGACATCGATTACTCCGTCAGTTGAGAACGTAATTGGATGATTTCTTTTTTGGTTGGTCCCATTGGTCCCATTTTTCTCATAAAAAGACGATAGGTTCTTAATTAATTGTTTAGATTAGTGAATTTGGGAAGTAAGTTGATTTTAATTTAGCACCAACCGTCTTCAAATTCTACGACGAAATATTAATTATTTCTTACTTTTGAGTACACAATTTTTTAACCTTTTTTTTGTACCTAAACTACCACTATGCAAAAAATCATGTCGATCCCGTGAAAAAAAAAACAAATCTATCCCACGGAAACCATACATTTTTCCGGGAGAAAAAATAGCCTATGTGCTATTCCAGACTATAATTCATCTCTGCGCCAAATTTCATCCAGATCCGTTACGTAGTTTTAGCGTGAAAGAGTAACAAACATACATCCATACAAACTTTCGCGTTTATAATATCAGTAGGATAGTAGGATTCATCAAAGTCTGAATTCTAATTAACGCTATGTCAGTATTCATCATTTTGAATTTGTAACTGACAGTCATTTTGTGACAGTGAGAAAGGACGATGGTTGAAAATTTTTCCTTTAGAAATCTTGCAATATCCTGTCAAATAGAAATATTTCGACTAGATTTTTTTTAATGCACAATTGTTTATAACTCTAAGAAAATGAAGGGTTTGGATTTAAATTGTCCTGTTTTTATTCGTGGCTGGCCAGTGTTCCATATTTAAAAACTTTTTGGAGAAAATTAACGATAGAGACCCTTATAGCCACTTGGAATCTTTTGGATGAACAACCACTTGAATAAAAAAACGTTATATTTTATTATTCGAATATTTGATATAAATATTTTATTTTTCCTATCCTATTTTAGCTCAAACTAATTTTCCGGATCCCGGATTTAAATCCCATGTTAACTTTCATCCTCTATTATGGTCTTGAGTTCATATACCTACGAAAATCCAATAGAAAAAAAGCACTTACAGTTTTTCCCGAATTTTCCAACTTTTATTTCTCTAAAAACCTTATTCAGATTGTTACAGACATTTTTTTCTTTTTTTTTAAATAGCCAATTCGGTCCAGCCAAGATGCGCTTTTTAACAAACAGCATTTCGTTGTTACGGTTTCGTTCATCCGATGAAAAAACGGAACCCTCAAGGATCACTGTGTCTGTCTGTCGGTCTGTCACAGCTTATTTTCTCCGAATGTACTGGACGAAAAAGTTGAAATTTTGTGTGTCTTAAACAAGGAATATACTACTCTCTACCGAGAGAAGAACGCCAACTCCATACAAAAAATTTGGCGCACACTCACACTAACACACACGCTGCAGCAGCGCGTCGGTGTAATCGCATATGAACTAAAAGTGGCGGCAATTACAAAAAGGTCGCCTATAATTATAGTTTTCTTTCTAAAGAGAATGTTACTTATATTTATTTGAAGGTAACTTTAATTTACCTTCAAATAAATATAAGTAACATTCCCTTTTAAACTTATAAAATGTGGAAAAGTACCTACCTAGGTAAGATTGAGGAAAAATAAAAATCATAAATTATTAAAAATGAAAGATTTGTTTTTATTAATCATAAAAGGACATTATTTACATTTACATTACAATAAGAAAAAACAAAATAAAATAGCTGTTACACAAATTCCAAACTAATTCCTACGTATCTAGTAGGTATGTACCTACCTAGCCTACTTAAAACATTAAGACGAAGTTACTGTTTAGGACACATTATGTAAAATACTCGAGAAATAAGGGCCACAAAATACACTAATTATAGTACAAAAACTTGCGAAACAAAACACTATAATTTATAACTTTACAACTACGCACTTTTTTATCACACAAGTATTAAGCACACGCGATACCAACGCGAAATGGAAAATTAACAAATAAACAAAAAAATTACTAAGAAATAGCAACAAAACTGGTAAAATAAATATGAAAATGGAAAGAAAATAAAAATTAACACTGCGCAGACGCTACAAACGACGGCCATTTTTGTTTGCGTGCCGGTTTATCATTCACTCGGCCGGTCAGTAATAAGTAATTTCCGCTCATATCACTCGTTCATTATAGATTACAAATTTTAAAATTTCTTAAAATTAGCCATATGAATGCTTAATTTATTCATAAAAGCTAGTCAATAATCACTAATATTTGTTTATAACAGATATTGTAATAGTATAACAAGAAAATCAAAACTAAAAATTTGTCTGGCTAAAAAATCTCGTTTTCAGACCTATTTAACTAATTAAGTATATATGAAATAGCAACACACCCATGAGTATTTCCGTTACCACTTTTTTATAAGGAAGTTGAGCCCCCTTGGTCTTAAAGTTCTCTCAGAAAAAAATGATGATGTATTTTATAGTAAGGAGGTAATTTATCAGATAATGTACAGTTACTTGCATATAAAAAATTCCTAGCGACTTAAATCTCACCGTGTACATAAATAGGTACAAAAGCTTCACCCGAAAATACACGGAAAGCTAAAAAAAGTAGACTTTTTTAATATAAGTCACATTTAAGAGCATAAACGAGGTACGTTTTACAAGGCTGTGAGTGAAGAGTCATGTAACGCATTAGGAGTCCCTCTAGACGCGGGGAGTTCACGGTTTTTGTGCCCTATGTCATTTTGTTGAGCACGACGTGACGTTAGGGGTAAAAGTTGTATAAAAATTAAGGTTCTTGTTAAATGTTTGGGGAGATAACGCAGTGGTAGAGGGTTTTAAGTGAATGTGTAAGTCCTGGATTAAAAGAAACTAGATAGAAATATTTTAAAAAAGCTACCATTTACTTTTCCCTATCTTCGAATCCAAAAAATCTAAAATACTTCCTTATATAAGATGGTGTGAGTAAAATTAAAAATCTTTTAATTTATAATAATCTATCTATCTATCTATTATCACGCCATTTATCCCAAGAGGGGTAGACAAGACAATCGAATGCCATTTGCTACGATCCTGACATACTGACATCTTTCGCTTCTTTTATAATATTCATCATACTTTTCATACATGCTTTGCGATTGTGTCATCCGAATTACATACACTAACAAAACGCCAAGTGGTTAAATTCGGCTTCCAAGATTTGTTTACATACATAGCTAGTTACAGGTGAAGCTAATATAGAAATGTTAAAAATATAGTACAAAGAGGCTTTTCCATCTATATACCTCAACAGAGCTGGCCACTCGTTAGGTATAGCCTCAAAAAATCATTGGCTAAATGAGGAAGACTTTGTCTTTCACTGGGTACCCTGGGTCGGCAACAGTTTCCGGAACCTTTAAATACTACCGAATTAATATAAAATTTTCGTTTCCTTATTTACTCTGCCTAAATTTGTAAATCAAAAGAAATAGACACTCTTTGCTAGAATTCTTCTTTACAGGAAGCAATAAAATTGATACTGCAGATTTTTTTCCCCAATCAACGTCGAACGACTTCGCCCAGATTCCTCAGCGTGGAAGGCGGTAAATTAGAATATCTTGATTTATTACACTAATCTCGAATTCCGATGGCGAGCTCGCCTAAATTGATTTCTTCTGATTCGAAACCGAGCAAATTTAATTTAAAAACGCTTCTGTAAACGCTGATCACGGTTACAGTAGAGAATTTTTATGTGAATTAATATTAGGTGTGTGTAGCTTTGAGAAAAATGTAGTCTGAAAGTTTCAATAATATTTCGTGCGAAACAAATCTAAACTGGCAATTTGATTTTGGTTAAATCTTCAGTGATATATCTTATTAGTACGTCGGTGATCGAGTGGTTAAGACGTCTGGTATTAACTAGGCAACCAATGGGTTTGATTCCGGATCCTGGCCATGTACCAATGGGTTTTTTAGATTAAAAAGTTATGTACATAATCCGACTAACCACACTTAGAGTCTTTTCCATCTAAATATACCTCAACAAAACTGGGCACTCGTTAGGTATAGACTTACAAAGTGTAATACCATCGGCTAAACTTGGTGTTCCGCTGGGTACCTTGGATCCGTAACACGGTTTCGGAAGCTGTAAGTCGCGAAGAAAGAAAGAAAAAAAATCTTATAATGATTTCAACGCAACCGCAACATGCACTTTCTGGTGTAGATATATAATTTCTCTCAGGGTTCGTACTAATGCTCTATCTAATATCACGCCATTTATCTCAAGAAGGATAGGCAGAGACAATCGAATGCCATTTGCTACGATCCTGACATACATCTTTTATAATATTGATCATACCTTTTACACATATTCGACCTTCAATCAATACATTTTTATATGTTCAATAAAAGTGCACCTAGATCGTCCTATGCCAGCATTTACTTTCGCTTCTGCCATATTCTATTCTATATTTTTGTCTAATGGCTCCATCAGAGTTTTGATGATTCCACCAATGTCAAGTATTATAGACGTTAGAGCTGGTCGTTTTTTTTACTAACTGTTTCAAGAAACAGATTTTTGCCATGTAACGAACGAACGCTTTTATGCCAGAAGAAAAATCAGCTTTTAAAAGAAACATGTTTTGGCGATTCAACTGTACGTACATCTCATTCACGTGCAGACGCGCTTTTTTTTTAAGCATGACAGAGAGAGACTACAGTATAGACTACTATTGCGGCCTTATCTACTTTGACTATTGTTTTCGATATTGCTAACTAACAGTATGAAATACAGCATGCTTTGGGGTTCCGTGTTATCATATTTAGAACCACGACATCTTTCGTTTCGACTCGAAGGCCAAACCGACGAATACAGGGCCAGCCAGGGAAGGAATGTACGGCCCGAGTGTGTCCAATAGCATAATGGCCGACCCAGCAGTTTGCTCGGCATTCTAGTGTTGTACATTCTCGGGCCGTGCATTCCTTTTTCATCACCGATGACAGTAGTTTCTATGCAAACAATAAATGGCTAAAATAATTGTTCTAAGTTTCCTCATTCTGGTCAAAATAAAAGATGTAGCGGGGGGTCCTATGTATGCTAACCATAAAAATAAAATTCTACCAAAAATATTCCCGAGGCGGTTTTGAAAAAGAAACTGGTTTGCTGTTCTTTTAAAATGGACCATAACGCTGTATAGTGTATACATTAGACTGATATTGTACAGACCGTCGAATCAACGGGTTTTTTGAATGAATGAATATAGTATGTACGATTTACGCCTTAGGAATAAAAAACTGTTTCTTTTGGCACTGCTTTTCGAAGCAGTTTGTCGATTTATAAAACGGGTTACGTTCCGTTTCACGTAAAATACGAAACGACCCAGCTCTAATAGACGTCACAGTAACAATAGCTAATTAATCGGTAGCTAAGGGGCCGTCTCCACGAGCGAGAGAATCGCGGCGATAGTCTCGTCCATGCCACCAAATTCAATACAAACTCTATAGGCCAATCTCTACAGGGCGATACTATGTTCCCCTAAGATGTTCCCTCCGCCTGTGATATGTCTTATTAATCAGCGACTAATTAAAACCATCACAGCGCGGTCAGGATTAAACTGAATTCTCCATCATATACTTTCAATATTTGTTCCATATTTTGTCAGTATCCAAACCAGCGTTAACTACATTTCCTCAGTCATCTTTCACTCAGCAAGATTTATATTTTTCTAACGACGTCATTCCGAATGCCATGCGTTTAACAAAGTAAATAATTTGTATTGAATTGCTTCCAAAGAATAGCGCCCTAATGAGTCCAACCAAAAGATCTATATTAGACCCCCAGTTCCCAAAACCCGAGGTCGCAGGCTCTCACGTCCGCTACAACAAATTCTCGCCATAAAAGCGACTTTATATTAAGTCGTAAATTTGAACAAACACTGCCGTAGCCAATTTCCCACACACTTATTTGTCGTTTCGTACGAAATGTATGAAAGCTTGCCGCTCTGCTGCCGGAATAGCTTTACGTGACGGGCCCTTCTGACACCCGAGAATTTATTGGAAAACGTGGTAGACGCGACATGCGCCACTATCTAGATAATGTAACTATCTAATGTACACGCACTATCTCATTGCGTTTCTACAAATATATGTGAGAAAACTACACTTTTATCATACAAAAGTTTACTGTTTAATCATAAACTACTAATTCGGTATCCTTTGAAAATAGAAATATATCATTTTTAACCGACTTCCAAAAAAAGAAGGAGAAGGTTCTCAATTCGGACCGTATTTTATTTTTTATTTTTTTTATTTTTTTTAGTTTTTCAGAAATTTTGAAAAAACTGACTTTATTAAGTACATTTTTCTTGATATCTCGATAAAATATGTACCGTTTTTGACAACTTATTTTTTTCGAGACATAATAATTTCTCGACATTATCTCACAGACATATGACGAAAATCGGTTCAGTAGTTTTTCAGAAATTCAGTAATTAATTTCTGTTTACGGCTGAAATTATGTATCAGAAAAAGCCTTAGCATCGGTTGCTATTGTCACGAAGTTGTCAATTTTCGTGACGATGGTCTAGCGTTTAAATGTAATGGGGTGCATAGGATGCACAAGCACATTACATGGTTCAAATCACATCCACAGGGGTATTATTTTTTATTTTCCATCAATATTTTTTTAGTTGCGTTATTATTTGTCTCTCAAGGCAGCAAAATCACTTAAAAGGGTAAAATAAACCTTTTAAAAAAAGTGCACCGACTTCAAAAATTTGCACTGAAAAGTAAGAAATAATAAAAATTTCGTCGTAGAATTTGAAGACGGTTGGTGCCAAATTAGAAATAACTTAGTAGGTACCCAAATTCACTAATCTAGATAATTTATTAGGAACCTACGATCATCAGTACAAACATAATATATAATATTAAACAGATATTTATGTTCTTAGATGTTTACTTAATTTTGTATCCTAATTTGGCACCAACCGTCTTCAAATTCTACGACGAAATATTTATTATTTCTTACTTTTCAGTGCAAATTTTTGAAGTCGGTGCACTTTTTTTTAAAAGGTTTTTTACACTCAGTTTACATTTGATACGCCATTCAAATTTAAATGAATTAATGAATGAATTAAAAAAAATCAATTAAAGTTAGACTAAGTTATTCATTTTGTAAAAGATTAATTCATCTATTGGAGATCAGTTGAACTATGACAATAATATTGACACCACTAACGGTGCGAAGTATTCGCACGGGTCATCTAGATTATTATATTACATATCTAAAGGTCCCGGGTTCAATTCTCACTCGTTCTAAATAATTATGCTAAGCACCATTTTTTTTAAGAAAATGTGCTTTAATCGACTCCTCGTGCTTCGGAGGGCACGTAAATCACTTATTCTAAAAATAACAGATAGTGACACATTTAGGTCCATTAATATGTTACTAGTGTATCTGGCCACATCGCAAGCTATATGAACGCCGTGAAGGTGACAGTGTGTATATTACATATACATATACAAATTATCCACGCAAGTAGGTATATGAAAAAGACAGCTCATAAAACAGACTCCATAATATGCATCTACAAAATATGTTTTTCCTTGTAGGTATAAAATAAAATATTGCTCGCCTGAGAGCCGGGACCGTCATTCTAATTTGTAAATAATAAATACATTGAAAAATCCTCCATTAAATAAGAATGGTAACTAATTAAAGATTAAATTAAGACAATGGCGCATTTAATTGTCATTCAAGGCGTATTTCTACATTCACAACACGGAAAATTCTCATTCAAATATTAATTAGATTGCCACTAGCACAGTCTTACATAGTCGTCATAAATTAAGTTGGCACAGATGCAGATTACAGAGATGGGTGCCTAGCCAGGACCGCCATGGTGACAAGATAATTTAGATTCTTAGGTAGAAGGGGTTGGAATTGGGTCAAACTGTTTTTAAAGAGGTTACGAAAGGAAAACTTGCCCTTTGACATCGAAAGTGACGAGTTCGGGTGATTACTTGGATATTTTAGTTTGTAGATAATTGTTTTATAAGAAATAAGCTTTTCGCACCAGCTTCACCTTTTGAAATTCGGTGGTCGAAGTTCCGGGTTCGATTCTTACATCCGACCATGTACCAATGGGTTTTTTATAATAAAAAATCTATGTACATTATCCGACAAACCGTACAAAGAGGCTTTTCCATCAAACTACCTCAACAGAGCTGGCCACTCGTTAGGTATAGCCTCAAAAAATCATTGGCTAAATGAGAAAGACTTTGTCTTCCACTGGATACCCTGGGGCCGATAACGGTTCCCGAGAGCTGTAAGTCAACCCATAAAAAATAAAAAATTAATCTTAAAAATAATTAAACTATGTCAAACAAACACACTTATACATGTATATAATACTAGCTGTGCCTTGCGGTTGCACCCGCGTTAATGGTTATAGTTAGAGAGCGCACGGAGACAGAAAGTGGTTGTAAGCACTTGCCGGCAGAAAACTTCTTTTTCGTGTAGTCTGTAGAGGGGGCTACAAATTATTGTAGAGGAGTAGGGGTCCAGCGCTTGTCGGTACGCCGCTGAGCCGATTTAGAAGAAATAAAAAATTCAAAAAAAACCTCTCCTACCAGCTGGCAGAAAATGATGAACAGCATGGGGACCTCTCGGCCAATTTTCTCCCAAAATTCTTTCAAAAAAACCAAAAAAAAAAATATATAAAAAAAACTGCAGGGAGTAAATTGGCAGAAAATATTTTTCCTACAACCGATACAACAGGTACAACAATATGTAGTGGTAGTGATTATAAAGAAATATTTAGGATAATACTAGATCCTGTATATTTAAAAAAAATTGTAGAGGCTTGTGAACTCAGTAAGCCGCGCGGCTTATTTTGTCGATATCTCTATAAAAAGCTGTTAGAGAGATACACTGCAAAAGAATCGATAAAATAACCAAGGATAAGATAAGTTAGGCCAAGATTCACGTACCAGAAACATGAGAAAGAACGATTTCACAAAAAAATCGGTCTTGCGAAAATACACAAAACGGACATATGCTCTTCCAGTATTATACAAAAACTATTAGAAATAGCAAGTTGTAGTTAATGTTTTCAAAAAATATGTGAAATTATCTATAGAAAAAATAGAAGTACATTACATTAGATAGTACATTGAAGTGAACTCGAATCGCAAAATCGAAAATATTGAAAATACGCGTTAAATTGATGACTTTCAGGGCCTCATAAAACTGTAACTGATTTTCATATTTTTTTTAATTCGTACTGTGTCAAATATATTTATCTTTCGAATGCTATTAAAAGACTTATTAGTTATCGCGTAATTTAAGAAGTCGCGAAGCATGTAATTTTTATGAGACAAAGGTTATGAGGCGCCTCCTTTAGCAATTCTCTTCATTCAAAATCGTATATCCCCACCGATATACGTAAAGAAAATTAAATTTCCATAAACCGTGAGATAAAAGCTGCATCGACACATTTATCTTCAGGGCTTCTTTCAATACACTGTGCGATCGGAAGATTGCTACGAGTGGACAGATGTGAGCCATGATATGTGATAAATAGAACATTTGTATTCTAGTGCACTCCAACGATATGGTGAAGGGATTTTATTTTCACATTGCCCTACTTCTTTATTGTTGAATGAAAATGTATTTTGGAGTGGAAGGGTTGACTGTTTATCAGGTGCAGAAAGTAATGGTTTGAGAATTTTATTTCGATCTTTATATGATTGTGAAATTATTTCAGTAGGCCATAGAGGCAAAATGAAGCTCGTCCGCAGGAAAAGGCACTGTTGCTTTTTACATGGGTACTTTTCTTACTTCAATAAGAGTGCGGAAGCGTCAGCGTCATTTCTTCTTTAGAATAGCACTGGTATTAAGTTCATCACAAATTAGGTACAACTTAGGTAGTGTCTCTACTACACTTAATGTCCTAGAAAATTAAAAGTTTAATTTAAAATTGTTTCGGTAATTTTTTGGCGTCTTGCAGGTGTATGAACGGATTCCACCTTTAAAAGTACGCCTATGTATTCTGACTGACAATCAACGCACAGCCTAAATAATTGAAGATATAAAAATGAAAATTGAAAAGCATATTCCTTATAAAATACGTCACTATTCCTAATAACGCGCTTGCTTAAAAATAGCTTAATGTAGGTACCTATAATTCGGGCTGAACGGTCATGCCCAGGGTACAGCGGAAGACCAAGTCTCTTTTAGAGGATTTGTAAAGGCTATACCTAACCAATCAATAAAAGTCCAAGTACGCTATCGATTCTTAATTCATGGACACGCTATTCTTCTACAAATAAAATATTACTTACAATAAAACATCCTCGATAAACAAAGAGAACTGGAAGCAAAATTAAATCACCATTAAAATTCTTTCCAACGAATTTTCAATCTCTCCTCGTACCAATAAAAAATCCGAAGGATTTGCGGTTTCGTGGCGAAAGGAAATAAATCAATGGAGAACGTTGTTCACGCTCCGAAAGAAATATTATACGGCAGCTGTTAATTGTGGGAATTCCCGACCTCGCTTTGTCTAACTATAGATGTACTTTGGTACAAAATCACCTTTTTAAAAGCAAATTAAGGATCCTATATTGGGAATTTTTCTGGGATAAACTATTCCCAATTTCTCTGTAAATAATCCACCTGTGTCACTGTAATTTAGCATATAGTTACTTATTGAATATATCTAAGTGAAATAGCTCTTATTTTTTCAATGGGTTTTATTGAATAGGAAATATGGGTAGTTTAACTTTGCCCCTGCTGTCTCTTTCATAATTTATCACAAAACTCTAAATTTTTTTAAAAGCGCTGTTATACCATTACCCTTCAATTATATATGTCGAATTTTTTGGTAGCTTATTGAAAATTTAAAATAATAATTATTTTATTATTTTTATCAAATTAAAAAATCATAAAATATTTTTTTTTATGAATTTTCAATAAGCTACAAAAAAAAGCGATATATATAATTGAAGACTAATGGTATAAGAGCGCTTTAAAAAAAATTTAGAGTTTTGTGATAGATTATGAAAGAGACAGAAGGGGCAGAATAATCCTTTATTCTACCACCCATATTTCCTATTAAATAAAACCAATTGAAAAAATAACGACTATTTCACTTAGATATATTGAATAAGTAACTATATGCTAAATTACAGTGACACAGGTGGAGTATTTACAGAGAAATTGGGAATAGTAATATCTCCATACAAATTCCCAGTATAGGACCCTTAATGAAAAAGCTACGTGATTTGACTCAAAAATTTATTTCTCAGCCGAGTTTATTCTTGCTGTTTCGTCCAGAGATATATCACAGCCAACAATCAAGATTGAACAGATTTTCAGCCGTCTTTCATATTATAAAGAGGTAAAGTTTGTAAATTTGGATGTAGGAGGTAATAATCTTAAACTACTGAACTGATTCTAAAAATGTTTTCCACGAATAGAAAGCTACGATATCCCTGAGGCTAGATTTTATTTTGTTTGAAAATATCAACAGGTGAAGTCGGGAGCGGAAAGGATTAGGTTTTATAGACCACAGCAGAAACTAGCCCAAAATGTTGTCAAATAAATGAAATTATTTACGCGATTCAAATTTTAAGATATCCCAAAAGAATTTCAGAAGACAGACCATCCTATGACAAAAGGACATCAACGGAAAAGATTTCTTAATTGTGAAAATTCTTCTTAGAATCGTTTCTCTAGCGACGTCCAGCTGAACAATATAAATTCCAAAACAGCATTCTTGTTTTTTTTGTTGTATCTCGAAGTTTTCAAGAGATTTTCATTTTGCTGTAAGGCACATGGATTATTTTTCTTTCAAGTACTGGGGTGTAAAAAAATACATCTAGGTATTTAAAAATACGTTCACACACACATTCTACGTAATATAAAACGTATTGACCGCATCCGGAACGATGTCATTAGAGAAAAATGCGGAGTGAAAGATGATGTTTTGACTAAAATGAAGAAAAGTAGTTTACGCTGGTTGGGACACGTTGAAAGAATGAAGGATGAAAGATTGACTATAAAGCTTTATATGGCTGAAGTAAAAGGAAATGCTGGAAATGACCTAGATGTACTTTTCTTGAACATAAAAAAAATATTGATCGAAGGCAATATTAAAAGTACACACAATCGCCGAGCATGTATGAAAGGTATGATGAATATAAAAGAAGCGAAAGAGGTATGTCAGGATCGTAGCAAATGACATCGAACTATATAATGTATACAAGTACTGACAAAGGTGCTTTCAGTGAAATTTCAGGATCATAGAATTATTAAATTAAAAGGATTTGTTTTTTATTCATCATATCTTTCATATACATTCTTGGCGATTGTGTGTACTTTTAACATTGTCTTCAATAGATAGATTTAAATACAAATTAAAATAATCAAAGCAGAGTAAAGAAAGAAAGAAGTAAATATTGTGAGAATTGGAGTAAAACTTGAAATAAATCACTCGAGAAGTTGACGTAAATTACTGGCCTCCCAGTAGAATTTATTAAGGTGTGCATTTTTTTCTAGGAGATAATAACTCAGATTGTGATAAAGCAAGAAATATATATTTGTTTCTGTACACTTAGATTACTATATATTATCGCCCTGGCTTCGTTTGTGATTTTTTAACCGACTTCCAAAAAAAGAAGGAGAAAGTTCTCAATTCTGACCGTATGTTTTTTTTTATGTATGTATGGACATCGATTACTCCGCCAGTTGTGAACCGATTTTAATGGTTTCTTTTTAAATCGACAGATAATTCTTCCGGATTGGTTCCATTTTTATCTCATAAAAATTGGTTCATTAGTTTTTCAGAAATTTTGAAAAAACTGACCTTATAAGTCAACTTTTCGTAATATCTTGATGAAGTATGTACCGATTTTGACGACTTATTTTTTTAAGAATTTCTCGACATTATCTCACAGTCATATGACGAAAATCGGTTCAGTAATTTTTCAGAAATTCAGTAAGTTGTCTCTGTTTACTGCTGAAAATCATATCAGAGAAAAGCCTTAGCAACGCGCAAGTTGTCAATTTTCGTATCGACGGTGGTCTAGCGGCTAAAGGTATGGGATGCAGCGGAGGATGCACATTGCACGAGGTTCAAATCCCATCCACCGCAGTATTTTTTTTAATTTTCCATCAATTTTTTTTTGTTGCGTTATTATTTGTTTCTCAGGGGAGAAATAAACCTTTTAAAAAAAAGTGTGCCGAATTCCAAATTTTGCACTGAAAAGTAAGAAATAATTTTTATTATTTCTTACTTTTCAATGCAAATTTTTGAAGTCGGTATACTTTTTTTTAAAAGGTTTATTTTAAATAAGATAAATATACTTATAACTCCGCAACTCTAACTTTATTTTAAAATATAGTATAGTGAAAGATGATGTTGTGAAAATGAAGAAAAGTAGTTTACGCTGGTTTGGACACGTTGAAAGAATGAAGGATGAAAGATTGACTAAAAAGGTTTATATGGCTGAAGTGAAAGGAAATGCTGGCAGAGGACGACCTAGGTGTACTTTTATTGAACATATAAAAAATGTATTAATCGATGGAAATATTAAAAGTACACACAATTCGATTGTCTCTGCATACCCCTCTTGGGATAAAATGCGTGATGATAGAAAGTTTTAAATCGTTCCATATTTATTAATAAACAAACTTTCTTCAAATTTAGGTTTGACTAAATGTCCCAGGTCGCCCTGAGTTTTATCCTAGCACCAGGACACTGGTAACAAAGTCCACTTTTTGCCAGTCGTCCATATTAAACAGCTAGCAAGCAAGCAATAATTTGGTACCAGTGAGCTGATCTGATGATGAATGATAAGGTGAATAGTGGAACTCTCCAATGGCTACTAGTAAACCCCTCTTAGCTTGGATTCAGTGCGTTACTGACAAAAGCGTATGTTTATTGTTTTTTTAAACTATACACTTCAATAGATATGCATTTTTTCACAAGTTTCTTTACGTGTGCTCCGAAGCAAGAATATCTAGCTACAACAACTATATAAGTAACATTATAGCGTGTAATGCCAACAATTTAGTAAAGTCTTGTTATCTCCGTCTTAATTCAAACCGCGATAACAACAGCTTCTAACAAACTTGTAAATCTTCTTTGAGATGTCCTTGTTTGTTCTTACCTCAATTACCTACTAAAATTTAGACATAATTAGACCTAAAATTTTATTAATTTTGAAAGAATATTTGAAGCAATTTGTAAAAAGAATGAAGCTTGAAAGATTGACTAAAAAGGTACTTTTATTGATTATAAATAAAAAATGTATTGATCGATGGAAATATTAAATCGCCGAGCATGTATGAAAGGTATGGAAGCGAAAGAGATATGGCAGGATCGTAACAAATGGCATTCGACTGTCTCTGCCTACCCCTCTTGGGATGAAAAACGTGATGATAGATAGATAGACAGATATTATTTCCGCCATAAATGTAGTTTATGTCACTATGTGCAAAAAGATTACGTCGATCCGTTGCTCCGTTTTGACGTGAAAGAAGGATAGTTAAGCAGCCCACGCACTGGTCCGGTATCTCACCGAAAAGGTTCGGTCCGGCCGCCGTATGATCGAGATTGAAGACAGGCCACACATTAGCAATGTAAATCATACGATCTAGATCACATGCAAATTACTCACCCACACAGACACACAAGATTCGATTAAACAAAGACGTGTGGATGTGTGCGGGCATCGAAATCAACCACAAATACAACGATTTGAAAACGGATGATGGATTCGTCCAATACCCGGCTCGTCGCCGTACGATCCACTGTAATTGACCACAGACTTGTCCAATTCTTGTAACGAACGGTCCGCCATCCCATCTCCCTCTTTTATCCGATGGTATTTGTGAGGCTATACCTAACGAGTGGCCAGCTCTGTAGATGGAAAAGCCTCTAAGTGTGGTTTATCGGAATTATGTACATAAGTTTTTAATTATAAAAAAACCATTGGTACATGGCGAGGATCGAACCGCCTAATTCATGTTTGTTCAAAAAAAATTATAAAATGTTTGCCTAATATATCAAGGTAATTAGATATTTAACAATTTAATAAACACGTGCGAATAATATTTCTATTTGTTTACCATTTTGAGTATGAGTAATGTCATATTAATTGATCAAATTTTAAACCAAACCCCATATCATCTCTAAAATTCGTCCCAAACGTACCGCAAATCCCATCTCAATATATAAATAAGATATTTTTAAAAGCTAAAACCCTTTTAAAAGGGGGTTTATATTTGATAAAAAATTCAAGCTTGGGGAAGATTTAGTAAAAGGGCCTGCTATGAATTGTGTGGAAGTTATTGGCATTGGTTCTTACGAAGACGCCATAAAGTAGGTCCCATGTCAAATACAAGAAGGGGATTCGACAGATAATGTTCAACAAATATTCGATGTAAACATTCTTAGATCTAATTTTTTCTTCGAACAATGTTTCATGTAACCAATGTAGGTACTATGTATGGTAGCTTATTATAGGTTTCAGGATATAAAAATCAATGCTGTTACAAAATCGTACTTACTATTTACGCGCGACTTAAATTGTCCATATCATTTTTAATATTAAAATCGATAAGATAGACTAAGATTCTCGTACCAGAAACATGAGAAAGTATGATTTCTCAACAAAACCTGTCTTGCTATATAATACACGAAACGGACTTCGGACTTATGAGTATTATAAAAAAAACTATTAGAAAAAGCAAGTTGTAGTTATGTATGAAATAAATGACATAAATTTGTACATTAATAAATGTATTATAAAAGATTTAGAGTCGCAAAGTCGGTTAAAAATACGCGAAAAATTGATGACTTTCAGGGACTAAATTGAGGATTAAAAAATATTTGTCATTGTTTTCATGTTTACTATATATCTATCTTTAGAAAACAATTTTAATTTCGAACCCAATACATACAGTAATTAACATTAACATAGCGTAATTTACATAAGCCTGCAGCATGTATTTAGTATGGGATACACGTTATGAAGGGTGTCATATAACATTTGTCAATTTTACAAAATCGCCTAACTGTCTTTTGCAAACCATGTGCTAAACTAAATCACGAATTTATATTTTGCATTATAATTAATGATACTAAGTAAAATTATTACATAATTCAATTTGTTATATCTCCGACGGATTAGACAGCATACGCCATGAAAACTCGCTGGGGCTAAATTTCCCCCCGACTTGATTCACTTATACTATAAATACTCAGCTCCTAAACATGATATATCCATGTTTAATACTTGTAAACCTTCCTGGTGAATCAAGCTATCTAATAGTGAAAATCGTAAGAAAATCCGTTTAGTAGTTTGTGCGTGAAAAGGTCACAGACGCGCGGGGGTGATGATATTGGCACAATCATAAATATTTCCTTTTACAACATGACATCTAACCATGTTATTGACGAGCTCATATATTGCTTTTGTTCCTCAAATAAATCTATATGTTGGTTTAGATATTATCGGATTAGGCTAAGCACGTACTGTATTGGATCCATGTCAAACATGACATATTACCACAGCTGTATCAAAAGCAGATATTTGATGTTACCGAAAGTAAATCTTAGTAAGTTATTGTTATAAAAACGAAATAATAGTTTTTTTTTACTATTTGGCCGCACCGGATGCCCCCGTGGATTTTTTTTTATGTGACATGTTTCAGGATGTATCTATCTATCTATCATCACGCCTTTTATCCCAAGAGGGGTAGTAAGAGACAATCTAATGCCATTTGTTACGATCCTGACATACTTCTTTCTCTTGAATATATCATCATACCTTTCATACATGCTCGGAGATTATATGTACTTAATATTTCCATCGATTTTTTGTGTATTCAATTAAAATACACTCAGGTCGTCCTCTGCCAGAATTTTCTTTCACTTCAGCCATATAAACCTTTTTAGTCAGGGATTTCAGAGATATAAAAAAGCCTATGTCACTTACCATATGCTGCGTATCGCAAGTCTTGACTTGACTTTGTATCTTGTTTGGCCTCCCCCAGTGTCAGACTGACACTTAGTTTTCCGCCAATATCCGTAGAATTGAGAGAGACACGCTAGAGAATGACCGGTATGAATTGCAAAACAAAACAACTTCCAATTATGCAGAAGACTCCAGGCCCCATCTAGGACAAAATACAACACATAAAGACAAACACAAAGCACACAACTACCAAACCATATTGAAACAACCAGATATGAACCATGGTTATTAAATATATACATATTAACTAGGTACTTATCCAAAAACTAGAGTCTAATGTTGTTAGTTGAAATAAAACGTAATAAAACCTTAATTAGAGGGCTATGTACAAGGGTTAGTAAAAATGTAAGATTAGTTGGAAGAGGAATTTCAGGGGGAAGGAGATCATAGAGGGAGCACTGTAGTAGGGGGCAGCAGAAGAAGATATGTTCCACTGTACCTTCATCCAAGCCACATTCGCAAATTGAGGAATCTCTAATTCTACAAATGTATACTTACTGTCAGAGCTCAACATCAGCTCTAGACCACGGTTCTCCACTGTCTTCATGAGACGAGTTCTGCAGTACTGCACGAAGAGGAAGGGCAAGGGGGAGAACAGAATGAGATCTATCCGACCCCAAATGTCATCACCCTCTGCTAGGCAAGAAACGAGGCTCTGGCGACCGAGCAATGGCTTTATAACCATACACCTAGCTAAGCAACTGGCTGAAAGAGGCTACAGCGAGCCTGAAGACCTAATAAATAATCTCAAAAAGTCTGATGCAGAATGCAAGGGGAAACCACTGCACTATTCTTTCCAAGAAAGTTAACCATGGTGGGTCAAAACAAGGTGTGTCGCGCTGTGGACCGCCATGATTGACCACGACTGCTCTGTCAAGAGCACCACGACTAAGAAGAAGAAGAGCACGAATAGAGGGCAACAACCTAAAAAAATGGTGTAGAGAAAGAGACCTCGAGAACGAAGCCTGAAACGATCGCGATGATCCGATTAAGTGTCCGAAAACCTGGATACCTCTATTACCACCCATCATCAGGCAGAAAACCGCAGCCCATGGTTAATTGAGGAGAACTTGATGAGTCACGATCCTTAGTAATGAGGGACTGACTATGATGTGACTTCCCGGCTCTCGATCACGTCGATCCTTTGCTCCGTCTCGACTTGAAAGGGAGAAAAGCAAACACAAAAAAATCAAATTTATAATATTAGTTATAGAATTAGGATTGATGGCCTAGTTTTTGGTTAGAGCGATGGATTTGAAACCGGATATATCAGGTTCAATTCTCAGATAAGTAACAATTTTCTCTAATATTATTATATGCTTTAAACGACTACTCCTGCTTCGGACGCCAAAAAAGAGCGGCGGTTTTTTCTTTACGGGTTGCCTTTATTACAATCTTTAAGCCGATGGTATTTGTCAGGTTATACCTAACGATTAGCCAGTTCTGTTGAAGTATATTTGGATGGAAAAGCCTCTAAGGGTGGTTTGTCGGATTATGTACTTACATAAGTTTAAAATTATAAAAAAACTCATTGTTACAAGGCCGGGAACGAACTGTGATTCCGCCAAGTTATTACCAGACGCCTTAACCACTCGACTACAACGAGAAACAGTAGATGTTTCTCCCATTATTTGCAATAATGGCAGCCTGCCATGTTTTCAATAGTCAGTTTAACTCAATACCAGGCGATGGTAGTCATGTGAAACTTGTCAAATGTAGACATTGTTACCAGTGTCAAGGCTAGAAACGCTATTATTAACCAACTTCAAAAAAAGTAGGAGGTTCTCAATTGGTCGGAATCTTTTTTTTTATGTATGTTCCCCGATTACTTGAAGACGCGTGGACCGATTTGGAAATATTTTTTTTGTTTGAAAGGGTATACTTTTCAGGTGGTCCCATGGTCATCAGGAGATCCTGGAGAAATCGAGAACTCTCCAAATTTTATAGGCACACTTAAAGTGATTTGGGTATATTTTTTTATAGTGACTTGTCGGTACACTTTTTTTTAAAAGGCAAATTATAAACCAAATAAAAAGTACGTATTGTCGTGGGAAGGAACGCACTGTAATAAAAATGAACTACACATTACTACAGGGCGTTAAGCTATGGAAGGAACACAATACAAAATATGATAAAAATACTTACAATACTTATTTGCGCTCCTTTTATATAAACATAGATATTAGTTCTTGAATACTGACTCAATAAATTTTATTTAGTTGTTTACTTAGTTGATCAAATAGAAATATAATAAATTTTGCAATTGGCAGAGTGATTGCCTAAGTCAAAAGTTTGTGAAGGAATGAGCAATATTTTAATTAGGTTCTACACATCGAATATTTGAAAATAAAATACAATGTTCTATTGAATAAAAACGAACAATATCGTGTTCTAAAATTAAAATAAATGCTATTTATGATGGCCAGCTTATAAGCGGCCAGGAAAATAAGGTCGTATCATCACAGTATAGATATATTAAGTAAAAGTTTAGTCCCTTGTTTTCTAACAGTTTTCATACCCCTAAGAGACACAGGCGTGAATATACCTCCAAACGAAAACTAAAACAGCATAAATTAAAGGGAATTGAAACATAATTTCACGCGTTTTGAAATGAACCTAGCGTTCTCTGAAAAGCGCGTTCAGTTGGAAACTCATTTAGGAAACTATTTTACATTTCTAATGTCGTCGGTCTTTGGTCTCTAGTCTCTATCTGTTAATTAATTTGATGGGCTTTTCATGAAAAATACATTTGGTTAGCGCTTTTTGCATTTTCGTAATAGTTACTCTTATTTCTTAGTTATTTTCATGGAACGCATTAAAAAAATTGCCTTATGGTTCCAGGGTACCCAGCGGAAGACCAAGTCTCCCTCTTTTAACCGATGGTATTTGTGAGGCTATACCTAACGAGTGACCAGTTCAGTTGAAGTATATTTAGAGGGAGTGTGGTTTGTCGGATTATGTACCTAAGTTTTTAATTATAAAAAAAACCCATTGGTACAGTGATGGCCGGGATCCGGGATCTAACCCGTGGTCTGCCTAGACCGACGCTACTGATTGAGTACCTACGCAAGTATAATTAGGCATTTCTTTAGAGCGAAATGTGACAATTTATTCGATACAAACTTCAAGTGAACGCAATCGATACAATTTGAATTCGAATGCAGTATCGTGTTTCAGTTACAATCGAATGAAGCTTCGGGTCGAGTTTACAGAACTGACTTAACTGAATTATAAAACTGAGGAGTTACAGCACAAATTGAAAACTAAGTATTTAACCAGTATTTTATTTGCTTTTTGGTAGGTTCGTTCGTTAAAAAACTGAACATCGGTAAGAAAGAATATAGCACCAAGTCACCATCACGGTTTTCATACCTTGTGGCGCTGCCAGAGACTTATGTCCACATTTAACTAATTTCCCATATTAAACAGAGGAGGTGGCAAGCCTGTCGCCACACAAATGGACTTAGTCTGTTATTTTCAGAATAAATGTCGATTAAATAATCAACTAATAATTGTCATAAATTGTAGTAGAAAGTAATATAATTGGCTATATGAGGACTTGTCATAAATTGAATTTAATTCCCCTTTAACCCTTTAGCAAAAACATAGTCTATTTGAATTCTTATTTTTGCATAAACTTACAAGTACATAATGAATGAGTAAGGAGAGCATTTCTGTAAAAAAATGATGGATCTCGAATGTTTATTTCCAAAATATCCGCATCCAGCATAAATGATATTATATGCAATATTTTCGTTTTGGAAAAAAATATTTATATTATTTACGTAATGCTGATTAGTGATCCAAGCAGGAATCGAACCTGCATCACGCGCAGCGCCATAGATCATCCCTATAGTAACTGATGCCTTATTGTTTGCACAAAGATTAAAGTGGAAATGGGCTGGACATGTGGCAAGAATGCCGATGGGAGATGGACAGCAAATATAACTGCATGGAAGGGGCCACAAGGATCTAGAGCCAGAGGTCGACCGATCACTAGATGGCAGGACGACATAGCCGCAATCCACAACATTTCAAAATTTTAACACCCTAATTTTATTAGCCTTTAAGAAAGTAGGTGAAAAATTAAGGTACCCGTATTTTTTGCTTTTCTAAAATTTTAACTTTAACACTCTTAAATTAATTTTTAAATATTGCATTTTTAGAAAAAGCCGATGACGGCTAAAAGTATCAGGTGTCTATGCGTATTCTGTATTAAAAAAAAGAAATGACATGAGCTGCGTGCTTTCGTTCGTTTCATTCGTTCAATAGTTCGTTCATGGTTCTTTTGTATCATTCATTATTGTTTATTTTTAGTTTATTAATTTAAAATTAAATTTTATTCACTTTCATCAACAAAGATGGGTAGAGAAGCACTACAACTACAACTAATACTTTTTATTACCAGTTACCTTTGTAGGCAGAGAGTATAGTAGCTTTGACCCGTACTCGTTACACAGGGTAGTTTTTTCAAAATATCTCTTAAACCACTGAATAAAAAAATTAATAAATATGTGTATCGTGTTAAGCAAAGGAAGATCTCCAAACGGATTTTTAATTTTGGTACTTAACGAAAAATTAAATATTGTGAATTGCAGGCAGGACTTAGTGTGAAACGGCAAAAGTCAGACAGATCTAGCATTCTTTGGAGGAGGCTTATACAGCTCTATTAAGCTAGCAGACACTCGACGGCGGCACCAGCTCGGACCCGGCTAGTTTTTTGTAGCTTTTTTGTAGCTATTTTGTTACGTTGGTTTTTTTTTTGTAGCTCTTACCAATTCCGAGAAAAACGCGAAACTGCTAGCTTAAATATCAATTGTAGCGGCACCGATTCGGACCCGGTTAGTTTTTTGTAGCTTTTTTGTAGCTTTTTTGTTACGTTGGTTTCATTTTTGTAGCTCTTACCAATTCCGAGAAAAACGCAAAACTGCTAGCTTAAATATCAATTGTAGCAGCACCAATTCGGACCCGGTTAGTTTTTTGTAGCTTTTTTGTTACGTTGGTTTCATTTTTGTAGCTCTTACCAATTCCGAGAAAAACGCAAAACTACTAGTTTAAATATGAATTGTAGCGGCACCGATTTGGACCCGGTTAGTTTTTTGTAGCTTTTTTATAGCTTTTTTGTTACGTTGGTTTCATTTTTGTAGCTCTTACCAATTCCGAGAAAATCGCGAAACTGCTAGTTTAAATATCAATTGTAGCGGCACCAATTCGGACCCGCTTAGTTTTTTGTAGCTTTTTTGTTACGTTGGTTTCATTTTTGTAGCTCTTACCAATTCCGAGAAAAACGCAAAACTGCTAGCTTAAATATCAATTGTTGCGGCACCAATTCAGACCCGGTTAGTTTTTTGTAGCTTTTTTGTTACGTTGGTTTCATTTTTGTAGCTCTTACCAATTCCGAGAAAAACGCAAAACTGCTAGCTTAAATATCAATTGTAGCGGCACCAATTCGGACCCGGTTAGTTTTTTGTAGCTTTTTTGTAGCTTTTTTGTTACGTTGGTTTCATTTTTGTAGCTCTTACCAATTCCGAGAAAAACGCAAAACTGCTAGCTTAAATATCAATTGTAGCGGCACCGATTCGGACCCGGTTAGTTTTTTGTAGCTTTTTTGTTACATTGGTTTCATTTTTGTAGCTCTTACCAATTCCAAGAAAAACGCGAAACTGCTATTTTAAATATCAATTGTAGCGGCACCAATTCGGACCAGGTTAGTTTTTTGTAGCTTTTTTGTGACGTTGGTTTTTTTTTGTAGCTCTTACCAATTCCGAGAAAAACGCAAAACTGCTAGCTTAAATATCAATTGTAGCGGAACCGATTCGGACCCGGTTAGTTTTTTGTAGCTTTTTTGTTCCGTTGGTTTCATTTTTGTAGCTCTTACCAATTCCGAGAAAAACGCAAAACTGCTGGCTTAACACGTTCACTGCGATATGAGGCAGAATTGATCTCATACGTTACTTACCGACAGTGCGGGCGTCAAAACTATAGTTATCTTCTCGGTGCGGGAGCCGCTACATTTATATCTATTAATGTATGACAGAGACAAATATATACGCCTTTATTTATATTTAAAAGTTCTACTCATTGGCATAAATTAACAGTGTGAGGTCTTTTGGATGTTAAACGCACTGACTTGAAAAAAATTACGTCCTGTGCGGTATGCGGTCCAACCTGTAAAAAAAAATTTTCGTTAGGTTCTTTTGTCCACCCTTCAAACAAAATTTATTTAAATAAACATTGTCTAAGAATAAAACCCGGAAATTACAATTTTCGGGTACGTTCAAACTACACGATCCAACCCCTCAGAAAAGCGAAACACCAACTAGGAATCTAGGAAAAACCTGTCAAAGTGAAAATACTTAGATATGTACCTACAGAATTAACTCACGCATAACTATATCCCTAAGTGTGGACAAACGACAGTATGTGGTAGACAAATAGGTTTTCGAGGTGGACAAACAGACTTAATACCCCTCAGAGAAACAAATACACCCCTACGACAAAGTTAAAATCCTCAGATATTACTTACTCCACGCATAACTATATCTCTAAGAATGAACAAATAAAAATATGTGGTGGACAAACGAGTTTCTAAGGTAGACAAACGTACCTACCCCTAGAAAGCTAAACATCCTCGGTCAAAGTTAAATTCCGTGGTTTTTCCATAAAAACTGTTTATTTGAATAATTTATTTTCGTAGGGTGGACAAAAAATATTTTTGTTGGACAAACGTAGACTAACAATGTACAAACCAACCTGTTGAAAAAAAAGTAGAAAATTCGCATTTAGGGCTGCCAATTTTTCCACCCCCTATTTTTATTTTTTTTAATAACTTTTTTTGAGAGGGGGACAAAAAAATGTTTAGTGCTTAACGCTGGACAAACGAACCTGATTAAAAAAACTGAAAAATCGTATTTAGGGGTGCCAACTTCACACAAAGCAGACGTTTACGTAAATATTAAATTTTGAAAATTACTTATAAGAAAAATGCGCGGGCGATCATGTCGACACCAAGTACAACACTACGTGCTTTGACAGCGCTGCCCGCGTACTCAAAGTGCGATTATGAGGCCTCAAACTTGTGAGGCAGTTTGGACCATATACCGCACAGGACGTAATTTTTTTCAACTCAGTGCGTTTGACATACAAAAGACCTCACACTGTTAATTTATGCCAATGAGTAGAACTTTTAAATATAAATAAAGACGTATATATATTAATAGATATAAATGTAGCGGCTCCTGCACCGAGAAGATAACTATAGTGTTGACGCCCGCACTGTCGGTAAGTAACGTATGAGATCAATTCTGCCTCATATCGCAGTGAACGTGTTAAGCCAGCAGTTTTGCGGTTTTCTCGGAATTGGTAAGAGCTACAAAAATGAGATCAACGTAACAAAAAAGCTACAAAAAACTAACCTTGTCCGAATTGGTGCCGCTACAATTGATATTTAAGCTAGCAGTTTCGCGTTTTTCTCGGAATTGGTAAGAGCTACAAAAATGAAACCAACGTAACAAAAAAGCTACAAAAAAGCTACAAAAAACTAACCGGGTCCGAATTGGTGCCGCTACAATTGATATTTAAGCTAGCAGTTTCGCGTTTTTCTCGGAATTGGTAAGAGCTACAAAAATGAAACCAACGTAACAAAAAAGCTACAAAAAAGCTACAAAAAACTAACCGGGTCCGAATTGGTGCCGCTACAATTGATATTTAAGCTAGCAGTTTCGCGTTTTTCTCGGAATTGGTAAGAGCTACAAAAATGAAACCAACGTAACAAAAAAGCTACAAAAAACTAACCGGGTCCGAATCGTTGCCGCTACAATTAATATTTAAACTAGTAGTTTCGCGTTTTTCTCGGAATTGGTAAGAGCTACAAAAATGAAACCAACGTAACAAAAAAGCTACAAAAAACTAACCGGGTCCGAATTGGTGCCGCTACAATTGATATTTAAGCTAGCAGTTTCGCGTTTTTCTCGGAATTGGTAAGAGCTACAAAAATGAAACCAACGTAACAAAAAAGCTACAAAAAAGCTACAAAAAACTAACTGGGTCCGAATCGGTGCCGCTACAATTCATATTTAAACTAGTAGTTCCGCGTTTTTCTCGGAATTGGTAAGAGCTACAAAAATGAAACCAACGTAACAAAAAAGCTACAAAAAAGCTACAAAAAACTAACCGGGTCCGAATCGGTGCCGCTACAATTGATATTTAAACTAGTAGTTTCGCGTTTTTCTCGGAATTGGTAAGAGCTACAAAAATGAAACCAACGTAACAAAAAAGCTACAAAAAAGCTACAAAAAAGCTACAAAAAACTAACCGGGTCCGAATTGGTGCCGCTACAATTGATATTTAAGCTAGCAGTTTTGCGTTTTTCTCGGAATTGGTAAGAGCTACAAAAATGAAACCATAGTAACAAAAAAGCTACAAAAAAGCTACGAAAAACTAACCGGGTCCGAATTGGTGCCGCTACAATTGATATTTAAGCTAGCAGTTTCGCGTTTTTCTTGGAATTGGTAAGAGCTACAAAAATTAAACCAACGTAACAAAAAAGCTACAAAAAACTAACCGGGTCCGAATCGGTGCCGCTACAATTGATATTTAAGCTAGCAGTTTCGCGTTTTTCTCGGAATTGGTAAGAGCTACAAAAAAAAAACCAACGTAACAAAAAAGCTACAAAAAAGCTACAAAAAACTAGCCGGGTCCGAGCTGGTGCCGCCGTCGAGTGTCTGCTAGCTTAATAGAGCTGGCTTATACCAACTTATTAAAATAGTTAATATCCAACTAATAAATTAATATGTATATTTTGTGTTTCTTATATTTGTGTTTTTTGAGAATTGTTTGATATTATGTTGTACCTAATGATTTTTAAATGTTTTTTATGCATGCATGGAATAAATAAAGCTTTATTATTAATATTATAACACCAAACACAGCGCATCCAACTGACGCAACTCTACCCTAGTGTTTCCCAAAATACTATAGAAGATAATAAAAATCCTCCATCTCTTCCTTAAATGTAGTTTGACAGGCACTTGTAATAACAATAGAGATTCCTAGCATATCAAGAATATTGCCATGGCGTGCCAAGCGTCAGACTTTGAATACAGTTATTAAAAATTCCATCTGCTACCCTCCTGAGGGCAAAAGTTGAATGGCAACCCAAGTGAGCGTACATAATACATACCTACATGACTTGGGAGATCTATGTGCTAGCGTCTTAGAACGGAATAATAGACTAGAAAATGTGTAGAGTACTGTGTCGTATAGGATCAGTTGTCGCTACGTATCAATTCCCCAAGCAAACAGTCTTTTCATTGACATCAGTAATGTATGATACTTAACAGAAAGTAGGTAGGTAGGTATCTCCCCTTACTGCTTTCTTCCCAGGCTTTTTGCCATTTTTCCAGAAATTCCTATTCCACGCATTTTCCTCTCTTTATGTTCTTTTGAGTTCTCGTGTCGTACATTTTGCAGGTCTCGTCGATGGCTAGCTCTATTAAGAGATATACGTATGCACTCATGCCTGAGGTGAAAAAATGAATAAATAGAAATCATGGTAACGTGATATACACATGTCACAAGTACTGTTAGGTCACAGGTACTTCAATACTATTCCATTGTGTGGAACTCCAAGACTCCAGAGACTTTTTTGGCAACTAACGAGGGAGAATTTCTTGGCCACCATCGTGGAGTGCGAGACGACGTGGAATGACAGAAAGACGACGACCAGAAAAGAAAGCAGGGAAAGAGAAGGAAAATGAAAGATCACTTGTCGATACGATGTAATACTCTGAAGTTTCGGCCAGGTGTCATACAAAGTGATAATTAAAGGGATTATATCCGGCACTACCCAGAACCTGGGTGTCCATGACGGATTTCCCCTCCTCAAAAAAAAGTGGTGATAGTGATAGGGTTCCGTAGTCAAATAGCGAAAACGAAGACCTCAGTTCGTCATATCCGTCTATAAATAGAATTAGTTCTTCACATCTATATAATTGGAGATTCTCTTCCCCAACTCAAATTTTAAACCACGGACAAATAATAATTTTATCCATTAGTGTATCCATTTTTAACCAGCCATATAATCATAAAAATACATATTTATTCAGTCAGTAATAACGTCGAGTACAAAACCAGTTGCAATATTGGTCCGTAGTGCTCAGCGGTTGTACGCTCGGGGAAATATAAATAACAACCCGTCGAAAACTGACCCCACTCAAAACCTGAAGCGGCGCATTTATACAGAAACTTACGACTACTTTTTTAATGGAATCTATCTATCATCACGCCTTTTATCCCAAGAGGGGTACGGAAAGACAATCGAATGCCATTTGTTACGATCCTGACATACCTCTTTTAATATTTCCATCGATCAATATTTGTTTTTTATGTTCTATAAATTTACACCTAGGTCGTCCTCTGTCAGCATTTCCTTTCAATTCTGCCATATGAACTTGTTTAGTCAATCTTTCATCCTTCATTTTTTCAACGTGTCCAAACCAGCGTAAACTATTTTTTTTTCATTTTAGTCACAACAACATCTTTCACTCCGCATTCTTCTCTAATGATATCGTTCCGGATGCGAAATGAACACGAATCCTCTGTAATTTATTTGTTGGTTAAAAATGTAGTGTCAGTACTTCTTTTGAAAATTATGCATAACTATATCTACCAGAAGTGACAGCTCTTTCCAATTGTTTAATGCGCAGTATACTAAGTGAATGAAAACATTTTTATTGTACTTTGATTGCTGCCAAAATACTTATTTAATGTTTTAGGGTTTCGAACATCTCTGATGAAAAATCTCATGTAGGTATCATATTTTGGAGATATTTTATTTATAATTTTAAAATACATAGTTTAAATGATATTAAAGAAAATATACGAAAAATTACCCCCTTATCTCCAAAACTACTGAGTTTAAAATTTTGAAAAAAATAGTGAATATATAGTAATAAACCGCAACTTGGCCAATTATTTATATTAGGTATAGCTTCTATTTTGTAATTAATGTGTTAGCTCTGCACCAGAGATGGCACGCGACAGAAAAAATATCAGGATATTGTAAGTATGTATATAGAAATAATATTTTTTCATCTACAATTGAGGTCACAAGTCATCTGTACTATGAGTACCAAAGGCAACAAAATCTAAAATTAACATTACAACTTAGAAAACTAATCATACAGCCAGTATTCTTGCCACTACACCATGCGGACATGATGTATTTATTATCATTAATGTTTGTAATAAAGTTACTTAAATTAAATTAAACTATTTGCTAAGAAAGACTGTAAAGAAAGAATCTACACATAAACTTATTTAATAGACGGGCCAAATATTTAAAATAACAATGTAAAAAACGAAAATTCTGTCTAAATGCGCCAAATTGAATAGGAAAATAAAACGTATGTATTCATACCCTATACATAAGGTACGAGTGAGGCTGTTCAAAACGCATGTACGGGATTAATACAACTTTCAGTTTCGTGGGTCACGTGAGCTACGACATGGAATCCTGTTAGTATCTATCGAGTGGTGTGGGGATATTCAAACCTTTTTAGGGTAGGGTAGGGATTTTTCAAAGCAGACAGGTAACTGTATAACTGTAAAAAATATTTATGTAAATTAATAAGTTAGAAATAAATGTAAAATAAGACTGAAAAGTTGTCTTCCTTTTCTAATTATTTTTTGTGTGTGTTTGAGTGGGTCCCTGGATGGTTTAGATTCACAATTGGATCCGGCAGGTGGCGCTGCAATCGGGTTCTAGGATTTTTTTTTTTCATTTCATTTTATTCGAAAATATCCACGGGCGAAGCAGCTAGTATTATATGATATTTCTCCCGTCCTTTAATTATGATGGAACACCAACCGACCAATAAACATTAGAAAAACACTATACAAAACTACGGAACGCTCAGGACGGGAATGTAGTTGCACTTATCCGTCTTTTTAGCAAGTAGATTTTTAAACCAATGTAAGGGAGTTTTAATGAAATCAGACTGTACGTTTAGGTTGAATTGATTAATCTGATACCTATTTCCTTATTCAATATCCCCTTCCATTCGTTATATCTTTATTTCATTTTCAAACAGTCTGGTCCTGGGTTCATAGCCCAGGTAAATCAAAATGTTCTATGAAAAATGCAAGTGTTTGTTTCGAGGATGTTATTTGTATGTTATGTCGTTGTATCAAGAGTTATGTAGCTTAATTCACCTATAGGGCAATTTTATTCATTATAAGTCTACCAAATAATGCATTTAATTCACCTAGACCTGGATGAATTAGTACTGAGAGTATAATAATTGCAGTATGCAGTATGAATTATTGAGAGAATTAATCCATATGTAAGTATTAAATTTAAAACTCGAGAAAAAAGAAGCTTGAAGCTGAATAATTTTAGCCTAAAAAAGCAGCCTCTTTTAACCGACTTCGAAAAAAATCGAAAAAGTTCTCAATTCGGACCGTATTTTTTTATGTATTGAAGTTGTCAATATTTATTCAATGGTTAAGCATATGGGGTGCAGCGCAAGATGCACATGGTTCAAATCCCACCTATAGCCCACCCACTTGAAAGTGTTTTTACGTTCGCCGCTTAAAAGTAAGAAATAATAATATTTCGTCGTAGAAATTGAAGACGGTTGGTGCCAAATTAAAAACTACTTAATTCCCAATTGTCACGAATTTAGACAATAAACGATGGTACAAACATAGAAAGATAATATTGACCTTTATACCTTATTAGATATTTACTTAATTCTACGACGAAATATTAATTATTTTTTACTTTTCAGTGCACAATTTTTATATAATTTATGATATCACCGGTCAAATTCTCAAAACAAAATTTTACTTATGTTTTAGATTTTTGAACAACTTGACAGTATTTGAACACCCACAAGGTATATAAAGGCCGTGATGGTGTGTGTATCCATTTTCTTTAACACTTATTTTTATCAAGAAAAACACAATTTGAAGACTGTTCTTGACAGGTAAAAATAAAAAACGAAGCAACAGAATAGATACAAATCACAAATAGCTCATTACGAATGTCGCGCACGCCAGACAAGAAGCTTACTCAAAGATTTATTATACTTTTGGTCCAAGCTTCCATAATGAGACCGCTGAAGCTTTCTAACAAAGTAGTACAACTTTCTTTTTTTCAAAGTACTGTCATGAACAGAAGTCTTTATAAATTTAAATAATTTTAATTTTAATGTGCATCGGTGACCGAGTGGTTAAGACTTCTGGTATTAATTAGGCAGACCACGGGTACGATCCCGGATCCCGGCTATGTACCAACGGGTTTTTTTATAAATTTTATTTTACAACTAAGTAATCCCTTTTATTACTTCTTTACTAATACTAACAAAATATTTGTTATTACAACTTTTAACTTTGTCGAGTTATACCAATTAGTGTCAACAACACAATACAAGACCATATTTTATAATTAAAAACTTATGTACATATTCCGACAACCACACTTAATCTTGCTTTTCCTGCATCTAATTATACCTCAACAGATCTGGCCACTCCTTATGTATAGCCTCACTTATGTATAACATGGCTAAAAGAGGGAGACTTGGCCTTCCGCTGGGTACCTACTCTCGGAGCTGTATTTTAAATGTATTGAATAACTTCATTTTCTATTTCCGTATATATATAGTCCCATTGGTCCAAATATTATTTTTTCACTGTATTATTAAATTTAATGAGAATAGTTTGCACCTAAATATTATAATTACAGATTACTTGTAAGTTATTTTGTACTAATAACGTCCTTTATCGCTCACCAATGTCACTTATTTCCTTGAATACCAAATGAGCATTAATAAAATCGCAATAGGCTAGAAGTTGGCAAAATCACAGATTTTTACGGTTTCAAAGTAAAATGACAAAATACTAAAATATTTGTCTGTATCAGAAATATAATATATTGCTATTGCCTTGTTTTCCACAGGAAAAATTAAACGAAGTCAAAATTTTACGAATCCCGCGATGCGCATTTGACCAGTTTTATTTAAACTTCAATGAATTTCTAAGTACGTAACGGGAATGGCTCCGGAGTACTCCACGACCTTATTCCTCCTTTTTTACTATAAATCAACACGCGAAGGATCTCCAGTATTGGTATCTCATCACGCCTATTATCCTTGTATAGGTAAATTGGCAGATATAATTGAATGTCTTTGAATGTTTAGTCAATCGGTTAACCTTTATCTTACCAATCAATGGTACTATTATGGAATTTTTTTTTAAATTGATTTCATTGACCATTAAACTTTCGTAATCGACAGTACAAACAAAAAAATTAAATAAAAGTGTAACATTCTCTCTGCATGTAATTAAAATTTTCTTTCGTGTTGCGTTACATAAAATAATACTTTTCAAAGTCTTCGTAGCGCCAATCAATTTTGTAACAAAATTAAATTTCAATATTAATTTAAAAGGTGCTATAAATAAATATAATACATTACCTTTATACCTTGACGTGGATAGAGACACTGGTAATGATGTCCACAATCACACAGATTTTATTAGATTGTCATTGCATTTAATAGGAATCCTTCCTAACTAACATTACAAACGAGAAAGTGTGTTTGTGGACATGACATGACATGACAACATTTTTTCATGTGAAAATTTATTAAAATAGTTTTTTTTAATAAGTAGACCTCGCACGCTTAGGTACATATAGTTTTCAGAACAAGTACGGTTGACTGGCTTCATGTGCCATCGATTAAAAGAATATGGTTCTAAGTCTTTTTTGATTGAGGGTTGATTGAATACGAAACGTCTGATTGAATTTTCTCCTTATATTTAAAATCTGCTTTTTCTTTTCGTCGCGATTTTTAAAGGTTTCGAAGATAAGCAAAAATGACAAGAGTTAGTTAGCAGGGTGGATTTAAAAATTAGCCTTTATCCATGAGCCCCACGAACAAATCCGTGGCTGAAAACTATTATAGTTGTGATATAACTGCTAACCCTTGTCATTTTTGCTTATCTTCGAAACCTTTAAAATCGCGATTAAAAGAAAGAGCAGATTTTATATATATGGAGAAAATTCGATCAGACGTTTCTTGAATCCTAGGGATGGCCCTAGGGTTCAAGATTTTCCGTATCAAATTTCATCAAAATCGGTTCAGTGGTTTAGCCGTGAAAGCTTAACAGTCATACATTCGACATTATATTCATGCAGCTAAGGCCAGCACGTATAGTATACTACTATACATAAAATCCCTGGAATTACCATCAGTTCTATCTCAATTTAAACTACATAATCTAAAAGTCTATGCCATCTCTGTGTTCATATAATGAACCATAAATCCAAATCAACGACGCCATAGTTACAGCTCAATTAACCTAGAACCTTATATAAATTATTGTACAGTCCATTGCGTGCTAATGTACCAAGAGATAACATGCTTTTAGTAGTCACGCCGGAATGGTTATTGTAAAAGGACTATAATTATGCGTAAAATTTGTTCAGATTTTATATTCTCGTGGCTTTAGGAGCTTATAGATATATGTATGTATATGTCAATAAATAATCTCATAATTAAAAAGTATCTTAGGAAACTTTATAGTATTTTAAGAGAGCTGTTTAACAATGCGTGACCCCGCATTTTCCTTTATGGAGTCGAGTAAATCTTATGTATTTTTTCATGATTTAACTTTCTTCGTTCACTTCATAAGACACTTTTCTATGACTTATCGAGTATGACTTACAGGTATAGAAACTCAATAAGAAAATGTCGACATAAAATTTTGGGTTGTCGTATTTTTCTCAAACGATGTTTGTTGCACATAATCAAGTTATAATTTTCAACAATTCTTCACGGACGAGATCGCAAAATAATAAAACTTTTTTTAACTTCGTCCAAAGTTCAGAAAGAATTCATTTTTCAGACGGAGAGTATAACAAATTTTCCTTTGCAATTTTAATATTGAAAACAAAAGGTATAATAAGAATAAAAAATTTACATTATTTGATTAAGATGGGCACTTGATTGAACTTCTAACAATTCTCTTTTTGGCTACATTTACAAAATTGTTTCAATGATATCTTTTCTATTTATTAAAAAAAAATGTCTGAAAATTAATGTAAGCAAGACGAAAGTAATTATAATTAAAAAGGAATCAGAATGGACTAAATACAAGATTCATATTTATTATGAAGTAGTTGAAGAAGAAAACTAATAAATATTATGTATGTGAACTATGTGATAAAAAAGGCCAAATACATGAATATATTATGTGAAGAATGGGTATGGAAAGGCAATTTTTAGAGAAGCAGTCGTTCAGAAGAATCTGTGGGGTAAGTTTGAATGGTAGAGTAAGACATAGTATGACAAGAGAACAGGTGGACTAAAAGAAGAGAAAAGAATAGAGAAAGGGATGCTTAGATGGTTTAATCCAATGGAAGGAATGAGTTACAAGGTTCTAACCTAAACTATAGAACACATGTGATTTAGGTGATTGAGGGTGCCTCAGAAGAAAATCTACAAATCAAATTAGTGATATTTGAAAAAACATACAAAATAAAAATCATCCGGAATCGAAGAACATGCATGAAAAGATGTATGAATTGGATGAATAAGGAGAATATTCTATGAAACGAATTCTTCCGTTCACAACAAAATTAAAACGTAATAAATTTCAAATAGGTACAACAGTAAACGCGTCATACATTTTAAAATCCATCGCTATTAGATCAGCCCCTAAACAAATATGAGAGACTTCAAAGCGTTTCGTCCGTAAATTAATATTTCATTGGGAAAACATTGCAGAAGTGGGAGCTAACAAGTTGTTGAATTTTAAATCCAATTATGTATTTCCCCCTCTTTGACCATGACGTCGTGTTTTTTCTAGAATCTACCGTGTTTTGGATGAAAATATACATTATTTAGCGAGTAATATGAATTATTCTATGTTGAATCTCAAACAGATGTAGTTAAACCGCCAGAATAGGTATTTTAGGTTATGGGATTACAATATTATAAACCTGAAAACGGAATTCCAGCTACAGAAAGGAATTACGTACCGTGTCTTTGTACCATTTCCATGCAGGTGAAAGTAACAAAACAATTTTCATATTTTAGATACAGATTGGTACTATACCGTAACGAATAAACGGGTTTTGATCAAATTTGGAACATCATTAAATACACAGAATCCTTTTTATTCCGGAAAATAGAACTGGCTTGAGGATTTACATCCACAGAACGGATTATTTCAAACCATTTCGGCCGTCTACATTGATAGGTTATTCATAAAAGGATTCACCGTTCCAAATACGAAACAAAGAAAACTCCGATCTCCTTAATTATACATACAAAAATCCAGGTAAAACCGCCGGATAAGGGCTAGTGATAAATAAAATATGAGTCAATACGGCCTCCCCTTCACCCTTAGTGCGACCCAGCACTAAGCCCTCACAAGAACCTCGTAGACATGCGGAAACGTCAAACGCAGACAACCTCTAATTGTGCGGAGAAAAATGTATGCGACTGTACGGCTATAATATACATACAGGCTGTTTTAATATTAACTATGTAGGTAATATATTATTTATTTTATTAAGTAAAAATCTTTGAAAGTGTTATATGTTTATAATATTTACATTTTTTTTTCTTTCTTGACGGGTTCAGCTCCCGAAACCGTGTTACGGTTCCAGGGTACCCAGCGGAAGACCAAGTCTCCCTCGTTTAGCCGATGGTATATTTGTAAGGCTATACCTAACGAGTGGCTAGTTCTGTTGAGATATATATTTAGATGGAAAAGTGGTTTGTCGGATTATGTACATAAGTTTGGGGGGGGTCTGTCTAGTTACATTGAAACATGCAAATATGTATATCATAATATATTATTCTATATGATAATGACAATTCTGTTTTTTCCAATTTGGCATATATTTACATAGCTTGACACATGCGACACATTATTTCAAACATCGTGAAGGTTTACTCAATCTCTTTGGTAATAAATAAATATATATCAGTATCCTCAGCCACTATTTCAGTTTGTAACATTTGATCAACAGAAGCAAAAGTTTTATTTAAATTTCCGATCTATTATCACAGAAGAAACAACAGTTGGTACTAATAACGTAGTAGGTAATATACAAACATTGTCAGAAATTTCATACCCAATTAGAAATCATAGACAGACACATAAATAAGACAGAAAACAAGAAGTTGGAACTAGAGTTGCGACACTGAAGTTAAGATGGGCGAAACACGTAGCTCGAAGACGCGATGGTAGAGGGACGTCAAGGGTTACTGAGTGGAGACCTAGAATGGGCCATAGAACTGTCGGCAGACCACCAGCGAGATGGAGTGACGACATCGTGAAGAGAGAGAGTAGAGCGTGGAGGAGAACTGTGGAGGATAGGGAGAAGTGGCGCAATGCTGAGAAGGCCTACGTCCAGCAGTGGACGGACGAAGAAGAAGAAAAACAGTAACTTGTTGGCTGTATTTGATGTTATGCTCCGAGCCTCCAACTGTGCAAAAAACCCATGTCGATCCGTCGCACTTTCGCACAATATTAGTACTAAATTTAAAATAAAACACTCTATATAACTTTTACAATACAGTCAGAAAGTAGTGCGTGCGCTGAATTATAAGCCTTTTGAAGTTGCAGGCTATAGATCCCTACTACGTTAAACGGGGTTCAAAGGTGTTTAAAAATACCTACTTGTGTACAAACGGTATAAATGCTTGTACCTAGTCGTTCTTTGATCTTTACTTTAAAGTTATTCATGCATAGCATCGCCTTTAAAACATCTTATTTGTTTACTTTTAACTGTACTTCGCTATTGAATGTAGTTAATTTGAGCACTATGTCCTCAAGCTTCAACCAGTCGGAGTCCTTGTGCTTGTGTGGCATCAGGACGCACTGACCTGAATATTTCATGCAGGATACACACATAAATACGTTTATAACTACTTATCTATTAGAGATAGACATAGGCTACCGCGGACTTTTTTGTAGGTAATTTTATTCTACACAATTCCTTCTTAAATCATTTTGTTATATCTCTGACGGATTAGACAGCATACGCTATGAAATACGCAGGGGCTAATTTTTTCCCGACTTGATCCACTTATACTGTTAATACTCAGCTCCTAAACGTGATAGGTTCATGTTTAATCCCCGTAAACCTTTCTCATGACTCAACCTATCTAATATAAAAAAAAGGTTTCCGGGAGAATAAGTAACCAATATCACACTCTACAACTGGCGGTGTGGCCAGAGACACCGGTAACAGTGTCCACTTTTTGTCCAGTTGTCCAATCTCTCAAATAATCACGTCGATTTGTCGCTCTCTTTTGACGCGAAAGGAAAAACAGTAAACAAACAAGTAGTGAGGATTTTATTATAAGTGCCCATAAATTGTTTTAGTTCCATCACTTATTTTTGGAAGCGAGACTTGGGTATGGAAGTGAAGCATGAAAGTAAGAGAAATGCAGTGGAAACGCGGTCTTTACGTAGAATGTGTGATATAAAGCGTATTGACCGCATCCGGAACGATGTCATTAGAGAATAAGATGATGTTGTGACTAAAATGAAGAAAAGTACTTAGTTTACGCTGGTTTGGACATGTTGAAAAGGATGAAAGATTGACTAAAAAGGTTTATATGGATGAAGTGAAAGGAAATTCTGGCAGAGGACGACCTAGGTGTATATTTTAATAAGATAAAATATAATGATCGAGGAAAATATTAAAAGTACACACAATCGCCGAGCATGTATGAAAGGTATGATGAATATAAAAGAAGCGAAAGAGGTATACGTCAGGATTATGACATTCGATTGTCTATGCCTAACCCTCTTGGGATAAAAGGCGTGATGATAGATAGATAGATTTTTTAGACTGCAGTTATCTGAAAACCGAATCTAGCTTTGTTTTCAAATAATACAGCCAGTATTCGCCCCGGTTTCGCCAGTGGATTTTTATTAAATGTGACAAATTAATAATAGTCGTTAGGACTAGACTAAAAAAAATCACTAACTGTGAAAATTTAGTTATAAAAAGCGAGAGAAAAAGGGACTTTTCCTTTATTTAACTCGTATTTATAAGGCATAACTGTCTTGTTTTAAACCTACTTACAGAGGCATGAGCTCGGAAGCCATTTCAAGTGCCTTTGAAATTCTAAGACGATATTATCCCCCTCTTTCTCATTTCATTGTATGAACGTGGAAAATATTGGTAGAGACGTAGTTCGTGTTTTTATTTAAATAGCTTTTAATACCAGCGACCTGTGAGTTATATATTGGAAGCCTAGTTCAGATCGAAATGGTCAAGTCGCTAAATTTGGACATTGTGACCTCTATCTCGAACCACGCCGCTATTTATAGGTATAGAATCAGTACTGTAAAAGCACGAAATACGGTAAATCCTAAGATTTACCAATCTTAATGGTAAAAGTCCGAACTGTTATGTGATCATCATAAATTTCGAACTTTGACCAATATTCAATCAGTAAATCTTGGGTTATGTTAGGTTATGGTAAAAGCCCGGAAAATTGTCTCATTTTATATTAAACCTTACATTTACCGAGTCATATTGGTAAATCTTAGAATTTACCGTAGTTCGTACTTTTACAGTAACATATATATTATAGAAGCTCTAGTGACGTTTAATCATTTCATAATAATTTTCAGAAAATAATTTCATTGATAACTAGTAAATTGTATCATAAGGGAGCAAAATAATAATTTTACGGCTAAGGCGCTATTTTGAATCCTTAACACAGCCAGGGATGAAAGTACGCGGCCCGAGGAAAATAGTTATTTGTTCAACAAGTGAGCAAAGTTATTTTGTGTTGCAAGTGCTGACTTTAAATCACAAACCAATTGAGTCACCAGTGTAGCGAGTGATTCTAATATAGACTACTGAGCACAGTGAGTGATTTAAAGGCACGAGACATAAAAAAAAATTTCTCTCGTGTGAAACATACAACTTTTCGACTTTTCCAGTGATAAAAATGTTATAAGTTATATAGAAAAACGATTAAGACAAAGACAAAGTAAACAATCAATACGATGCCTATGAAAAAATTGTTGAAACGAACAAACGCTGAATAAATTTGATTCCCGGATTTTTGCATTCGGAAACTGCTTGACATTTTTATGAAAACCAAACATGATGATTTTAAATAAGCGATATTAATGTTTATTAGTACCTATGTCCTTAAAAAGGCAATAGTACAATTTATTTATAAACTTAAATTTCCAATAATTTTGTGATGCGTATGAGTTAAATTGATAGGCCAAAATTAGTTTCTGAACGAACCATCGACTAGTTTATTTTTTCAGCGCCGAGTAATGAAAAGGTGGTGTTCGAAATTTGAATTACTTTTACTCACGCTCGCATCAAAAAGCGATTTGCTGCGAGTTTTTACGCACCAAAAGTGCCCTTTTCGTGCTGGAGGGTGAAAAAATATTTTGCGGCCGAGTGATACACTCTACTTTTCATCTCCCTCTATGAGAAAAATAAATAAGAGACGCTTTTAGGTACGAGAATACATACGCGAAACAAGCTCAATATAGCATTACTGTTCACAGTCATCCCACCGTTTCAGGCAACCGGACTTAACCTACGAAGACCAGAAACAGGTAGATCCAGATACGATACAAAAGATGGATATTTAGATACCAAAATGCTCATAAATCGGGAACTGCATTGAATCTTGAGTTTTAACGCCTAGAAGGAAGCAATCCTAGCATGGAAAAATCTGATTTAGATTCGGAAAGGGACTTAAATTTGAAGAAGATCAGCATGAATCAAGACAAAAATATGCTCGCGAGTACTTAATTGGATTATTGAGGGGATTCAGAGGAGTCCAAATTCGTGGTGTACACATTATAGAAGGCAAATGGTATTTTGAAGATCTGAATAATGTTTTTGCAATCCTGTATTCAAGAAAAAATGTTTGGGCTGTGATTTGATCGAATAGTCGCTTTTGACCCTTAGGGCATGAATTTCAGGAAATCCCCTCTTAAACGATGCCTACAATATAAAATTAACACGCTCCTTTGAATTTTTTATCATTAGCGATTTGGGCTGAGCTGATGAGTCAGCATATTATGTATAGATAGAATAATATTTTAATTTAAATAAACGACTAAAATAAAAGCAATAAACATAAAATGAAACAGCTATTAGTAATTCCAAGCACAATTTGCAAGGATTTGTAAGTTTCGCATAGATAAGAGGAGCAATGCGCGCCATTTATGCTTAGTTTCTGCAACACGGTGGCAGTGTGCTTTCTGAACTATCATGAGTTTGCAAACCGACTGCGTCAAGTTAAACTTTAAATCCGAATATTTATTTCACAAGCGCTATCGCGTTTCCCATTTCACCTCATGGTAGGGTTGCTAATAGAAAATACTACAAAAGTGATTTTTCAATACACTTGCTCGTAAAGTCTTATGTCACCGTTTTCTGACAGACACGGTAGCACATTTCAGCTCTTGCGCTTTTTCAATACAATAAGGTAATTATAATTTTATCTATTCGAAGTAATTAACAGATTATTAAAAACCTTTCCGAATCTAATTATATCTTTCAAAAGTCAATATTATTGACAAATATGTGGACTTATCCTTTATTGTCCCTTTGCTCTCATTCTCTTTTACTGATCAATATATATTTTTTTTGGTAGTACTCTTTCCGAGGAAAAGGCAAAGGTCTATGTAACCATACAGACATGTCTTCATTATCTAGGCCATTCTAGGCCTAAGCCAAGTCTTTAATTGTTTTTCATACTAAAGGCCTGGTCTGTAATAAAGAAAGAAGGAGAGCAAAGGGACAATAAAGGATAAGTCCACATTGTCACAGCGCTTTGGGGTAAGACCAACTCGTATGCCGTGACGGCAAACTGCATAACGCACTCTTATGTCCCATCTCCGCCGCATTTTCATGGAGCATATTTATTTATTGTTTTTTTTTTCAATATTAATTCTTTCAATAACCATCAATATCGATGTTTCACATATGACGGCAACATATTTTGTTAAATTTTCCATGAAACCCGCTGCAAAATCTAGTTACAATGATTGTGAGTTCCCTAACACAAAATCAGGTAGTTCTCACAACAATGCTGCACACTTGTTCTCGTCAACGAAATAGTACAGGGGTGTAGTTGATGCAGCCGCTGTTAAAATGGGTTTTGTTTTCTAAATAAATTCTCTCGTCCCACTTTAGTTTTCAAATACGATTTTCGTTTTAGATTGTCTGCGAACAATTTTCATGATATTTTCATACTGAGTTCAGGTAAAATTTGAATCTAGAATTTCAAAGTACTTCGTCGTGCTTGACGGTCTATTATTTAATTACTGACTAATTACTTTATCTCTTTCACTTGTGGATGGCCGCCATTAGCATAACTAATGGAATTATAATGAATAGGTGCGTCGGTGGTCGAGTTTTTGTACCCTAATGAAAAAATATGAATTACGTAAATAAATAAATAAGATACCTACCACAAATATTCATACCTAATAGAGAGAGACAAAACATTTTATAACTTTATCCAATATTTATTAGTACGTAAGGCCTCATAGAAAGGCGGTATTTTTACAGTTATATCATCACTACATATTTATAAACCTTTTAAAAAAAAGTGTACCGACTTCAAAAATTTGCACTGAAAAGTAAGAAATAATAAAAATTTCGTCGTAGAATTTGAAGACGGTTGGTGCCAAATTAGAAATAATTTAGTACCCAAATTCACTAATCTAGATAATTCATTAGGAACCTACGATCATGAGTACAAACACAGATAATATTGAACAGATCTTTATGTCCCTAGATTTTTACTTAATTTTGTATCCTAATTTGGCACCAACCGTCTTCAAATTCTACGACGAAATTTTTATTATTTCTTACTTTTCAGTGCAAATTTTTGAAGTCGGTACACTTTTTTTTAAAAGGTTTATTTTTCCCTTTTAAGTGATTTTGTTGCCCTGAGAAATAAATAATAACGCAACTAAAAAAAATGAGGGAAAATTAAAAAAAATACTGCGGTGGATGGGATTTGAACCTCGAGCAATGTGCATCCTGTGCTGCATCCCATACCTTTAGCCGCTAGACCACCGTCGATACGAAAATTATGTCGATACGTGTCAATAGCAACCGTTGCTAAGGCTTTTCTCTGATATAATTTTCAGCAGTAAACAGCTATGGTAAACAGAGACAAATTACTGAATTTCTGAAAAATTACTGAATTTCGTCATATGACTGTGAGATAATGTCAAGAAATTATTATATCCTTAAAAAAATAAGTCGTCAAAATCGTTACATATTTCATCGAGATATTACGAAAAATTGACTTATAAGGTCAGTTTTTTCAAAATTTCTGAAAAACTAATGAACCAATTTTTATGAGATAAAAATGGGACCAATCCGGAAGAATTATCTGTCGATTAAAAAAGAAACCATCAAAATCGGTTCACAACTGGCGGAGTAATCGATGTACATACATACAAAAAAAAAAAAAAAAAAACGGTCCGAATTGAGAACCTTCTCCTTCTTTTTTTTCGAATCGGTTAAAAACTAAGTAATCCTGACCCGCGCGGAATAGTGGCAAGAATACTGGCTGAATTATGGCCACACTAATCTATCACTAGCTAAGCCACTAATATTATAAACGCGAAAGTTTGTATTGATGTATGTATGTTTGTTACTAAATCACGGCTGAACGGATCTGGATGAAATTTGGCACAGAGATAGATTATAGTCTGGAATCATAGGCTACTTTTTATCTCGGAAAAATGTATATAATTTGTTGTTTTCACGGGATCGACATGATTTTATGCATAATGGTAGTTTAGGGGTCAGAGAATGACATATACTACTTTTTAGACAGCGAAAGGGGGGGGGGGGGTGCAAATTACAGCCATGGGATTATTTCTTTTTGCATATATTTCCACGCGGGTGAAACCGCGGACTGACGCTTGTAAATTATAAAACAAAGTCCCCCGCCGCGTCTGTCTGTCTGTGTCCTTACCTACTTGATTGTTGAGCTGTTGGTTTTCTTAATAAATAAAAAATAAAAAAAACTGAACGAATTTTGTTGCGGTTTTCACTATTAGATAGGTTGATTCAACGAGAAGGTTTACGAGTTTTAACATGGACCTATCATGTTTAAGAGTTGATCATTAAAACTGAATCAAGTCGGGAAAAAAAGTTTGCACCAGCGAGTTTTCTTGATATTTGCTATCTAATCCGTCAGAGATATAACAAAACATAGAGTACTAAGCCTATGGAGGGGCCATAGACGGTCTCCCCCTTTCGCCAATTTTTTGCTCTTTGACCAGTTAAACTAACCAGGTGCGCAGTAATAAGTTATCTTAGATTTCGTTGGTATCGTTTTGTGTCGCGAGACAGAGCTCTAGGAAAATAGTTAATTGTGATGTTTTAAATGGGAAAGGCGATCTAGGACGTCAAAGTTGCGGGAACATAGTGTTTCCAATCATTAATAATCATCATATAACGTAAAATCCCCCCCCCCCCCCCGTCAAAAGTGGTTCGGTGATTTACACGCTACACATCTCCTTTGGTATATACTCAAAGTAACAAAATGATATAGAAAATAATTGTGTAGAATAAAAATATCTACAAGAAAGTCCGCGGCAGGATATATATATATCTCTAAAGATAAGTAGTTATAAGCGTATTTGTGTAGCTATTCAAATTATTTTAAGTCTGGAAGTCAACAACAAAGACTAGATTGCAAAATATTCTACTTTTATTACACAAAAAACATGTTTTTGACAATCAATTAGTGAAAATTGTCCCTAGTATATCTCTACAGGGGTTTCCCCCTTACACAAGGAAAGCTTAGAGACAATCCCCAGGAAACAAGGGCTCTGTGGTTGACGGAAACACAGAGTTATTGAAGATAAAAGGTCCCATGTAATTTGTAGGCATTTACCTGGTTGTAGTTGTGCCTTAATAAATGGACAGGATTATTTTTGGTTCACCGCATACGGTAGGTTGAGTTTGGTATTTAATTAGGGTTAAAGTTTAATGAAGGTGAAGCTTAGTTGATGTTCTAAAACCTCAAATCATGTCATTATTATTTCTAAAAGTCGTTGCTTAGTTTATGAGTCAAAAATCGGTCAAAAAAAAAGTCAAATCGAAGATCCACGGCTGCATCATCAGACCTTGATCACAATCTTTAAGACAATAACTTATAGAAAACAATACAACCAGTGGGATACTCTTGGCGTTAATTTCAATCCTAATTCTATAATAAAATTTCGTTGAGATGGCGACAGTAGCGAAAATTATATTGAAATAATTATGTTTAAATAAGTTGTCTTATCTATCTATCATCACGCCTTTTATCCCAAGAGGGGTAAGCAGAGACAATCGAACGCCACTTGTTACGATCATGACAATACCTCTTTCGCTTCTTTAATATTGTATTGAATCTTTTATACAATTGCTCGGCGATTGTGTGTACTTTTAATATTTCCATCGATCAATACATTTTTATATGTTCAATAAAAGTACACCTAGGTCGTCCTTTACCAGCATTTCCTTTCAAATGGCTAACCATATAAACCTTTTTGTCAATCTTTCATCCTTCATTCTTTCAATGTTTCCAAACCTCTCTCTCATTATGGTAGGTACTCAATTTAAATAAGTTTGTTACTGATGTCATCATCGCAATGAAATGAAAATCAGGATTTTAGGTTGAAGTCTTTTATTTAGTCACAGCACGTTCGGATAATCAGAAGTGGGTGAAAAATTGAGTTGCAATTGTAAAATCTTATACCACGTATCTATTGGGCTCTTGAGAAATCGGCGTTACCCTGCCTATCTGTAGGAATATGTCAAATTTAGCCAGGACAATTAGGACAAGTTGGAAGTTGTCTATTAAAAATAGAAGTTTCCTCGCAGTTATTCGTAGCACGAGATGTTGGAGCTCGTCGTAGCCCTTGTATAACTTTTTAGCTCGAGCGCAGACTAAACCGAGAACCTTTGAATATTTCAATACTCCAATCATTAATATACATAGATATATTATTTTTATATAAATATAATCTGACTTGTCACCGTCTGATGTACGACCAAGTCTTAGGTACTATAATATTAAGGCCCGCGAAAGTCAATTCTTTCATGTCTTGAATAGGTATTTTTGTTTTCTGTTCAGTAGTATATTTCCTATATACAGACGATAAAATGAGGTAATCATTTAGCTAAAGTGGCGTTTCTTTCCCGTGGTACTAATCGTTTGTGAAAAAAGTAATACCACGGCCCTTAAGTAGAAAATTTCCCATTCTGGCCGCCATAAGATCTAGGTGGGCCATTTGTTATAGGAATTGGACGAATCTGTGGTCAATTTCGGTGGACCAATGGGTGGGCACCTTTAGATAACGTACTCCGTGGTACTACCAGTTAGAGTTTAGACAAATGAGTTGAAAAATAGGGCAGAAATGCTACTTTTAATGATGACGTCATTTTGTAATCAGTCGGCAAAATTACGAAATTTTCATCGGGTTTAATTTAAAAGAAATCATTTCTTAGTGCCGGAAAACACCTTTTAATTTTTATATTTATATCTTGAGTAGTTTGGACTGTGCGTTGATTCAAGTCAGCGACACGACAATTTTATACACTCCCGGACACCCGAATCGAGCCACCTTGCGTTTTTAGGTTAAGAGTACTGAAGCTTAAAAAAATGTATGAAAAAGGAAAATTTAGTAGTTCAAACCTTAAAATGCAAGGTGGCTCGATTCAATAGTACGGGAGTGTATATTCAGCTAACCCTTCAACCAGTTGCTTTATAAATAATATAATAATTTTTTTTTGGTTAATTTGTAGCAGTTAATTCATACGACGGGTTTTCAGCGTCGTCATGAATCGCATATTAAGAATTGATTGATTTCTAAAAACATAGAGATCTCATAGGATATCATTAGTTTAATAGCCAATTATTCAGAAGTTTTAAACTTTTTTTTTGTTACAGAAAATTCCTTGAAATGGCTGAAAATAGTATCAACGGTAACGCGTTAGTTGATTATAAGGATTTAACTAACGAGGGGCTGATAAAATTTACAAAAGAACACGGTCTTTCAATCGATGATTTGTATGAATCAATCACAGATTAGAAGCTTCAGGAATTTTGAAATATATTGCAAGCGGTACTACCGCTATTTTCTTGACAAGAACTACAGAAATAATATGCAGTTTTATGACAATTATTTCAGTGATTTGTCTGACTTCGATTACAGAAATATGCAGTTTTATGACGATTATTTCAATGATTTGACTGTCTTTGACTCAGACCCTGGGTCTGACACCGAGAGTGATGATTCATCAGATTCCGATGTTTCCGACGTAACCCAAATTCGCTTCGTTTTTGATGAAGATATTTTGTTAGATATTAATTTATTGTTTATTGAGAATAGTAATAATAGTTTAGATTATTTTTATTTGTGTAATAGTTAAGTAATAAGTAAGTAAGTATTTTTAATAAAAATGCATATAATTTAGGTACTTAAGTCTATTGTAAATAAAATATTTTTGTAAGAATGTAATACTGTTGGTAATAACCGTAGAGCGTTATTTGACGAGAAATTTGAGAGACTGATAAAATGTACAAAAGAACACAGACTTTCAATCTATGCTAATATGGACTATATGGGCAAAGCTAGTTTTGAGTCATTTATTTAGTGTCACATTTAGAAACCCTTAATCGGCTCTCTTTAATGTCTGTCGGTTCGTCGATACCCATTTTCAGGTATTCAGTTCAAAATAAACGTAAAGATAAGACGATAATTATCTATTCATCAAAACTTGGTAATGATCATTGCCATCTTTTTCTTCTAATCTGAGCACAGAAGAATGAGGACACAGAGGTGTATCTTGTAGCCAGAATTTTAAGCTTACCTAGGTACTTCATAACTCCCACTAATATTATAAACGTGAAAGTTTTATGGATGTATGTTTGTTACTCAATCAAGAACGGCTGAACGGATCTGAATGAAATTTGGCACAGAGAATAGCACACAGGCTACTTTTTATCTCGGAGAAATGTATGGTTCCCGTGGGATAGATTTGTTTTTGTTTTCCACGGGATCGACATGATTTTTTGCATAGTGGTAGTTTAGGGGTCCGAGAATGACATATACTACTTTATACACCGCGAAAGCGGGCGGGGGAGGGGAAAATTACAGCTACGGGATTATTTCTTTTTGTATCCATTTCCACGCGGGTGAAACCACAGACAGAAGTTTGTATTACATAATGTACTTACTATCTTAATTTTCGCCCTAGCTTTGCACGTGTAAAATCCAATCAACTTCTTCTGTTGGAACAGAAGGAGGGACAAAATTCTAAAAACCGTAATTGTAAACCACAAGAATGTATAGAATACTATATACAGTCACATGAATATTTCCTGGTATATACTGAATAAACAAAAATCCGTGTAGTTTTTAAAAAAAACTAAAAATCACGCTTTTGTCAGTAACGCACACTTGCGCAGACCGAATGAGCCGAAACTCGATGGGCTCCATCATCAGGACCCTGGATAACATCTAGGACCAGAGTATTTGTGAATACAAATCAAAGGAGCCCAAACTCGATGGGGTTACGTCAACTTACGTCGTTTCGTTACAGAGTTCTACTATTCATCTCCTGGCTCCATGATTAGATTAGATAGATGGTATCTACCAAATTATTGTATTGTCTATTTGTATTGTATTAAAACTTGAAAACAGAATTTTAGGTGCGACTCCAAAATTCAGAGGGGTCAGCTAAGATTCAGAGGATGCACCTACCTGCCACCGTTACGTCCATGATGTGGATTGAAAAATGATGTTGTTAGTAAAATAGGGAAAATTGGTTTACACGCTCTGGTGCGGAAACATTTGACACTTGAATGGACATTTGAAAGAAAAGGAAGGAACTTAATAAAAATATGGAATAGAGCCCAAGTTAAACTCGCACTTGACCCTTTTGATAGCTTTATTAAGAAAATTCTATAGGATCCTATTAGTGTTCATAGTGATTGAAGCGGTGGTAATTGGCAAGAATTTAGTGGCAATATAATTTATAGACTAAGCAAAATATTCATCAAATTATACCTAGATTTATAGTAATTTCTCTTCACCCGTGTTAATTTAAAACCCCTCTCACATGCCTTTTCCGGTATAAAAAGTAGCCTACATCTTAATCCATGAAATAATTAAAGAATTTATCTTGCATTTTTCATCCAAATCTTTTCAGCACAAACAAAGGCATAATAAACAACATTGAGAACAAACTTACACATACTATTAAAATATATTGCAGCCCTTTAAAATTTAACTCTGATCGAAAAGGGATTAAATTAAGACAAACTAATCATAAGTCATTAATTAATTAATTGTTAATTAAAATAAATTAGGTAGTAGAATAAATAAGTCAATTAAGTATTTAAAATATCAACTTTTTCAGGGGGTACGTATTATGTCAATAACCAAAGATCATCGTTTTTTTTTTGGAATTCCCTCTAACAATTAAATAAAAAAATAATTCACCTTTTTTCAAGAGGTAATATAAAAGTTTGTACAGGAAGTCCATACTTCCATAGTAACTTTGTCTGTCTGTTACGCTTTCACGGCTAAACCACTAAACCGATTTTGATGAAATTTAATAAGAAGAATAGCTTGAACCCTAGCCTAGGCAACTTTTTTAATCCATCCCCTTAAAAGGTTATAGTAGGGGATACAAGTTAGTATGGGCCCCACTATGGGCGAAGCTAGTTAATAATAAAAATACCTATTATTTTAGACTGATTTCTGAAAATAAAGGTACGTAGAGGTACCTACTTGAAATGATTGCTCAATCTCCACCCCAACATTTTTTAAATGTTCTTAATTCTAAGTGAAAGTCACGGGCCACAGCTAGGCTCTCTTACTATACCTACTAACTACTATTATAAAGAGATAACATAGGTAATCTCTGGAACTACTAAACCGATTCTCAAAACTCTTTCAATAATAGAAAGGTACACCTGAGTAATTAATATTTCATTTAAAATACAACCTTTATAACTAAAACTGTTTGTTATTTATAACCGGCTTTGTTATTTATAAAATACAATATGCCATGAAAAACAAAATATCACATTGAACATCAATTAGCTACTTACAATTTAATTGCCCATAAAAATGCATTGAAATATAAAAGAAAGCAATTAGCTAAGGCTCTTTTGTTGGTTTGGATTTTTTCCTTAATAGATAAAAGTATGGAGGGGGTAACGAGCCTTCATGTAATTGTGATTTTAGTTTAGTGCTCATTTAACATTTGTCATCATACGGTGCAGGAACTAATCAAGTGAACAATTTAGTGATTTTATTAGTAAATTAAATTTTAAGAAAACATATTTATACACCTTCACGCCTGTATCGCATAGGAGTAAGCAAAGACGACGGAGCACAACTACCTCAACAATAACAAGTTGCAGTTGCAGAAAATACCTAAGCAAATCTTGGCCAACTGGGTTGTAAAGGTAATACTTATTTCACTTATATTCATATTTTTTTGTGGCTATTCTACGTTATTTTTTTAGTATATAAATCACATTTATTTACTTGGTAAGCAAGCATGACGGGATTAGATCAGTCACCTTTTAAAAAAAATCTGAAGGCTTAAGTACACTCCAAAGCACAGGATGCTGATCAAACTTAGGTGTTATGGCTCGAATGAAGGCTTTTATTATAGTTATATCAGTTTATTATTGCAAATTACAATTTATTGCCCGGGACTTCGTACGCGTTGTACAACGTTTACACCCATTTCATCGGGGTTAATTTTTGAAATACCACTTCATTTCTTAGGAATATACCTTTAAATTTTTACATTTATATCTTGAGTAGTTTGGGCTGTGCATTGATTCACGTCACCGACACGACAGTTTATATTCAGATAACCCTTCAAGCAAACTTTATAAATATTATAATATTTTTTTCTTGGTTAATTTGTAGCAGTTAATTAATACAACGGGTTTTCAGCGGTTATAGTCGTCATGAATCTCATGTTAAGAATTGATTGATTTGAAAATAAACATAGAGATCTCATAGGATATCATTAGTTTAGTAGTCAATTATTCAGAAGTTTTAAACAATTTTTTTTTGTTACAGAAAATTCCTTGAAATGGCTGAAAATAGTAACAACGGTAACGCGTTAGTTGATCATAAAGATTTAACTAACGAGGGGCTGATAAAATTTACAAAAGAACACGGTCTTTCAATCGATGATTTGTATGAATCATTCACAGATTTCTCTTCAATGTCGGGATGGGTTAGAAGCTTCAGGAATTTTGAAATATATTGCAAGCGGTACTACCGCTATTTTCTTGACAAGAACTACAGAAATATGCAGTTTTATGACAATTATTTCAGTGACTTGTCTGACTTCGATTACAGAAATATGCAGTTTTATGACGATTATTTCAATGATTTGACTGTCTTTGACTCAGACCCTGGGTCTGACACCGAGAGTGATGATTCATCAGATTCCGATTATGACGTTTCCGGCGTAACCCAAATTCGCTTTGTTTTTGATGAAGATATTTTGTCAGATATAAATTTATTGTTTATTGAGAATAGTAATGAGGGTGTTTAGGCTATTTTGTGTAATAATTAAGTAATAAGTAAGTAAGTATTTTTAATATAAGTTCATATAATTTAGGTAAGTCTATTGTAAATAAAATATTTTTTATAAGAATATAAAACTGTTGGTAATAACGGTAGAGCGTTATTTGACGAGAAATTTGAGAGACTGATAAAATGTACAAAAGAACACAGACTTTGAATCTATGATTTGCATGAATAAATCACTAATTTCTGTTTAATGTCGGGATGGGTTACATTAGAAGCTTTAACAATTTCAATATATATTGTAAGCGGTACTACCGCTATTTTCTTGACAAGAATAAAAGAAATATGCAGTTTTATAAAAAAAAACAGTAAGTTATCTGATTTCGATTCAGACCCTGGGTCAGATACCGATAGTGATGGTTCATCAGATTTCAACGTTTCCAGCGTAACCCAAATTCGCTTCGTTCTTGATAAAGATATTTTGTTAGATATGAATTTATTGTTTATTGAGAATAGTAATGAGGGTGTTTAGGATATTTTGTGTAATAAAATAGGTAATGTAAAAGTATTTTTAATAAAGCTTCATACCATTTAGGTAGGTTAGTATATTGTAAATAAAATATTTTTTGTAAATATATAATATTGTTGGTAACAAAACAACTGTAGAGCCTGACAAGAAAGACTTAATTAACGAGGGGCTGATAAAATGTACAAAAGAATACAGTCTTTTAATCTGTGATTTGCATGAATATTTCACTTATTTCTGTTTAATGTAGAGACGGGTTAGATTAGAAGCTTTAAGAAAATATATATTGTAAGCGGTACTACCGCTGTTTTCTTGACAAGAATAAAAGAAATATGCAGTTATATAAAGATTTTTTCAATAAGTTATCTGATTTCGATTAAGACCCTGTGTCAGATACCGATGGTACATCAGATTCCAACGTTGCCAGCGTAACCCAAATTTACTTCGTTTTTGATAAATATATTTTGTTAGATATGAATTTATTGTTTATTGAGAATAGTAATGACGGTGTTTAGGTTATTTTGTGTAATAATTAAGTAATAAGTAAGTATTTTTAATATAAGTTCATATAATTTAGGTAAGTAAGTCTATTGTAAATAAAATCTTTTTTTTAAGAATATAATACTGTTGGTAATAACGGTAGAACGTTATTTGACGAGAAATTTGAGAGACTGATAAAATGTACAAAAGAACACAGTCTTTGAATCTATGATTTGCATGAATAATTCACTAATTTCTGTTTAATGTCGGGATGGGTTAGATTAGAAGCTTTAAGAATTTCAGTATATATTGTAAGCGGTACTTCCGCTATTTTCTAGACGAGAATAAAAGAAATATGCAGTTTTATAAAGATTTTTTTCAGGAAGTTATCTGATTTCGATTCAGACCCTGTGTCAGATACCGATAGTGATGATTCATCAGATTCCGATATTTCTGACGTAACCCAAATTCGCTACGTTTTTGATGAAGATATTTTGTTAGATATTCATTTATTGTGTATTGAGAATAGTAGGTAATGAGGGTGTTTATGTTATCTTCTGTATTTTTAATAAAAATTGTCATGTGATTTTTGTAAAAGAATTTACTGTAAATAAAACAGTTTATTAAGAATTCAATATTGTTTTATTAAAGTTTCATAGACAGACTTAAGGTAGCTCCCAAAAAACCTGTTATAAATGTATACTGTTGGTATAACTCGCGCCAATAAAGAAACGATTTAAAAATGGTGTAAGTATATTATCGTGCTTTCTCACTCATTTTATGTTGTCATCAATATAGCATGAGCGAGACATCACGCAATTTGACGCCTGTTTATAAATCGTTGTTGGCGCGTGTTATATGTGAATAATGTACTAGATTTCTGCCCCGGCTTCGTCCGTGGATATTCTCAATCAAAATAAAAAATTGCCTATATAGCACTCAGGGATAATGTTGATTCCTATTAGTGAAAGAATTTTAAAATCGTATTAGTAGTTTCAGACATTACCCCTACATCCAAACTTACAAACTTTACCTCATTATAATATTAGTACGTATAGAAAACTGTCTATCTAGTCTTGATATCTACTTTTCATCCCAAATGACACGGTCTGAAAGTGAATATTTATATACATCATAAATTCATAAGTTGAATACCAAATCAGCTATTTGATAAAAGGAATCTCTTACTTAATCTTATTAATAGTAATGAAATTCTTTTCGTTGGTAAGCGAATCAATTTTATTGAGAACGGCTGAACCGATTTGATTATTTTTTTAAATGTTCGTTAAATCGCTGTATCGGGCAAAGACAGTATACGGATATTACGCGGCCATTCTAGGCTTGGACACCTTGCTTTTTTCTATGGAATTTATGGACTATATGGGCATGTCTGTCGTGTCGTGAATACCCATTTTCAGGTATTCAGTTCAAAATAAACGTAAAGATAAGAGGATAATTATTATTCATCAAAACTTGGTTATTATCGTTGGCATCTTTTTCTTCTAATCTGAGCACAGAATAGAAATAATTAGTGACAGTTGTTTATCTCGTACCCAGAATTATATGTTTAGGTAGCCCACAAGATTATATTACATAATGTACTAGCTTTTCGCCCTAGCTTCGCTTGTGTAAAATCCAATCAACTTCTTCTGTTGGAACAGATGGAGGTACAATATTCTAAAAACCGTTATTTGAAATCACAGTAAGTCATAGAATACTATATACAATCACATGAATATTTCCTGGTGAATAAATAAAATCCGTGTAGTTTATAAAAAAAACTAAAAATCACGCTTTTGTCAGTAACGCACACTTGCGCAGACCGAATGAGCCGAAACACGATGGGCTCCATCATCAGGACCCTGGATATGATCTAGGACCAGAGTACTTGTGAATACAAATCAAAGGAGCCCAAACTCGATGGGGTTACGTCGTTTTGTTACAGAGTTCCACTATTCACCTCCTGGCTCCATGATTAGATTAGATAGATGGTACGTACCAAATTATTGTATTGTCTATTTGTATTGTATTAAAACTTGAAAACAGAATTTTAGGTGCGACTCCAAAATTCAGAGGGGTCAGCTAAGATTCAGGGGGATACCTACGTATTACGTACATCCATGATGAGGATTGAAAGATGATGTTTTTAGTAAAATAAGGAAAATTGGTTTACACGCTCTGGTTCGGAAACATTTGACACAAAGGGTGAAAAGAAAGAAGGAAAGAAAAGGAAGAAACTTAATAAAAATATGGAATACAAGTTAAATTCGCACTTTACCCTTTTGATAGCTTTATTAAGAAAATTCTATAGTCTTTACATAGGGTTTTATAAGTGTTCGTAGTGATTGAAGAGGTGACAATGGACAAGAATTTAGTGCCAATATAATTTGTAGACCAAGCGGAAATATTCATCAAATAATGTTGGTAGATTTATAATAATTTCGCTTCACCCGTGTTAATTCCGGGATAAAAAGTAGCCTACATCTTAGTCCAGGGGTTAATTAAATAATTTATCCAAATCTTTTCAGTCGTTAAGGCACAACAAACAACATTAAGAACAAACATACAAACTTACACATATTATTAAAATAAAGGTATTGCAGCCCTTTACAATTAACTCTGATCAAAGAGGGATTATATTAAAACAAACTAATTACAATTAATTAGTTAATTGATAATTAATAATACCTAAATTAGATTTTAGAATAAATAAGTCAATTAAGTATTTAAAATATCTATTTTTTCACTTTACTACTTTACGTATTCTTTCAATAATAGAAAGGTACACCTAAGTAATTAATATTTTATTTAAAAAACAACATTTGTAACTAAAACGGGAAAGTTGATTTGTTGGCTTTGTCTATACTAATATTATAAAGAGGAAACATTTGTAAGTTTGTTTGTAATGAATAGGCTCAGAAACTACTGGGCCGATTTTAAAAATTCTTTCACCATTAGAAAGCTACATTCTTCGTGAGTGACATAGGCTATATACCATCACGGCATGACGACGGGAACGGGGTGGGCAGAGGTGAACATGACAAAAGCTATGTACGAAGTGTATGTTTGCCAACATTCTGAAATAGACACGTACGAAGTCGTGGGAAACAGGCTAGGGGTAGGGGTAGGGGTAGGGGTAGGGATCGGGGTAGGGATCGGGGTAGGGGTAGGGTAGGGGTAGTGCAGGCAAGCCATTATCTATGAGTGCTGTAGGGTATATTTTATTTTGTTCGCAAATATCCACGGGCGAAGCCGGGGGCGGAATGCTAGTTATTTATAAAATACACTGTGTCATGATAAACAAAATACCACATTGAACCTTAATTAGCTACTTATAATAATTGCCAGTATAAATGCATAGAAATATAAAAGAAAGCAATTAGCTAAGGATCTTTTGTTGGTTTGGATTTTTTTCCTTAATAGATGAAAATATAGAGGGGATAACGAGCCTTCTTGTAATTGTGATTTCAGTTTAATGCTCATTCAATATTTGTCACCATACAGAGCAGGAACTAATCAAGTATACAATTTGGTGATTTTCATAGTAATTTAAAATTTAAGAAAACATATTTATACACCTCCACGCCTGTATCTATAGGTGTAAGCAAAGCCGACGGAGTACAACTACCTCAACAATAACAAGTTGCAGCTGCAGAAAATACCTAAGCAATCTTCGCCAACTGAGTTGTAAAGGTAATACTTATTTCACTTATATTCATATTTTATTGTGGCTATTCTAGGTTATTTTTAGTAGATAAATCACATTTATTTACTTGGTAGGCAAGCATGACGGGATTAGATTAGTCACATTTTAAAAAAGTTTTTTCAGGAGGCTTAAGTACACCTCAAAGCACAGGAAGCTGATAAAACTTAGGTTTTATGGCTCGAATGAAGGCTTTTATTATAGTCGTGGTTATATCAGTTTAATTAGCAATTGCCCGCGATTCGTACGCGTTGTACAACGTTTACACCAATTTCATCGGGGTTAATTTTTGAAAAACCATTTCTTAGTGCACTATTTCAATTTTCATATTTATATCTTGAGTAGTTTGGGCTGTGCGATGATTCACGTAAGGGACACGACAGTTTTATATATTCAGATAAACCTTCATCAACCAAGCAGTTGCTTTATAAATAATATAATATATTTTTTCTTGGTTCATTTGTAGCAGTTAATTCATACAACGGGTTTTCAGCGGTTATAGTCGTCATGAATCTCATGTTAAGAATTGATTGATTTGAAAATAAACATATAGATCTCATAGGATATCATTAGTTTAGTAGTCAATTTTTCAGAAGTTTTAAACTATTTTTTTTGTTACAGAAAATTGCTTGAAATGGCTGAAAATAGTAACAACGGTAACGCGTTGGTTGATCATAAAGATTTAATTAACGATGGGCTGATAAAATTCACAAAAGAACACGGTCTTTCAATCGATGATTTGTATGAATCATTCACAGATTTCTCTTCAATGTCGGGATGGGTTAGAAGCTTCAGGAATTTTGAAATATATTGCAAGCGGTACTACCGCTATTTTCTTGACAAGAACTACAGAAAAATGCAGTTTTATGACAATTATTTCAGTGACTTGTCTGACTTCGATTACAGAAATATGCAGTTTTATGACGATTATTTCAATGATTTGACTGTCTTTGACTCAGACCCTGGGTCTGACACCGATAGTGATGATTCATCAGATTCCGATTCTGACGTTTCCGGAGTAACCCAAATTCGCTTTGTTTTTGATGAAGATATTTTGTCAGATATAAATTTATTGTTTATTGAGAATAGTAATGAGGGTGTTTAGGCTATTTTGTGTAATAATTAAGTAATAAGTAAGTATTTTTAATATAAGTTCATATAATTTAGGTAAGTAAGTCTATTGTAAATAAAATAATTTTTTTTAAGAATATAATACTGTTGGTAATAACGGTAGAACGTTATTTGACGAGAAATTTGAGAGACTGATAAAATGTACAAAAGAACACAGTCTTTGAATCTATGATTTGCATGAATAATTCACTAATTTCTGTTTAACGTCGGGATGGGTTAGATTAGAAGCTTTAAGAATTTCAGTATATATTGTAAGCGGTACTTCCGCTATTTTCTAGACGAGAATAAAAGAAATATGCAGTTTTATAAAGATTTTTTTCAGGAAGTTATCTGATTTCGATTAAGACCCTGTGTCAGATACCGATGGTACATCAGATTCCAACGTTGCCAGCGTAACCCAAATTCACTTCGTTTTTGATAAATATATTTTGTTAGATATGAATTTATTGTTTATTGAGAATAGTAATGACGGTGTTTAGGTTATTTTGTGTAATAATTAAGTAATAAGTAAGTATTTTTAATATAAGTTCATATAATTTAGGTAAGTAAGTCTATTGTAAATAAAATCTTTTTTTTAAGAATATAATACTGTTGGTAATAACGGTAGAACGTTATTTGACGAGAAATTTGAGAGACTGATAAAATGTACAAAAGAACACAGTCTTTGAATCTATGATTTGCATGAATAATTCACTAATTTCTGTTTAATGTCGGGATGGGTTAGATTAGAAGCTTTAAGAATTTCAGTATATATTGTAAGCGGTACTTCCGCTATTTTCTAGACGAGAATAAAAGAAATATGCAGTTTTATAAAGATTTTTTTCAGGAAGTTATCTGATTTCGATTAAGACCCTGTGTCAGATACCGATGGTACATCAGATTCCAACGTTGCCAGCGTAACCCAAATTCACTTCGTTTTTGATAAATATATTTTGTTAGATATGCATTTATTGTTTATTGAGAATAGTAATGACGGTGTTTAGGTTATTTTGTGTAATAATTAAGTAATAAGTAAGTATTTTTAATATAAGTTCATATAATTTAGGTAAGTAAGTCTATTGTAAATAAAATCTTTTTTTAAGAATATAATACTGTTGGTAATAACGGTAGAACGTTATTTGACGAGAAATTTGAGAGACTGATAAAATGTACAAAAGAACACAGTCTTTGAATCTATGATTTGCATGAATAATTCACTAATTTCTGTTTAATGTCGGGATGGGTTAGATTAGAAGCTTTAAGAATTTCAGTATATATTGTAAGCGGTACTTCCGCTATTTTCTAGACGAGAATAAAAGAAATATGCAGTTTTATAAAGATTTTTTTCAGGAAGTTATCTGATTTCGATTAAGACCCTGTGTCAGATACCGATGGTACATCAGATTCCAACGTTGCCAGCGTAACCCAAATTCACTTCGTTTTTGATAAATATATTTTGTTAGATATGAATTTATTGTTTATTGAGAATAGTAATGACGGTGTTTAGGTTATTTTGTGTAATAATTAAGTAATAAGTAAGTATTTTTAATATAAGTTCATATAATTTAGGTAAGTAAGTCTATTGTAAATAAAATCTTTTTTTTAAGAATATAATACTGTTGGTAATAACGGTAGAACGTTATTTGACGAGAAATTTGAGAGACTGATAAAATGTACAAAAGAACACAGTCTTTGAATCTATGATTTGCATGAATAATTCACTAATTTCTGTTTAATGTCGGGATGGGTTAGATTAGAAGCTTTAAGAATTTCAGTATATATTGTAAGCGGTACTTCCGCTATTTTCTAGACGAGAATAAAAGAAATATGCAGTTTTATAAAGATTTTTTTCAGGAAGTTATCTGATTTCGATTCAGACCCTGTGTCAGATACCGATAGTGATGATTCATCAGATTCCGATATTTCTGACGTAACCCAAATTCGCTACGTTTTTGATGAAGATATTTTGTTAGATATTCATTTATTGTGTATTGAGAATAGTAGGTAATGAGGGTGTTTATGTTATCTTCTGTATTTTTAATAAAAATTGTCATGTGATTTTTGTAAAAGAATTTACTGTAAAGAAAACAGTTTATTAAGAATTCAATATTGTTTTATTAAAGTTTCATAGACAGACTTAAGGTAGCTCCCAAAAAACCTGTTATAAATGTATACTGTTGGTATAACTCGCGCCAATAAAGAAACGATTTAAAAATGGTGTAAGTATATTATCGTGCTTTCTCACTCATTTTATGTTGTCATCAATATAGCATGAGCGAGACATCACGCAATTTGACGCCTGTTTATAAATCGTTGTTGGCGCGTGTTATATGTGAATAATGTACTAGATTTCTGCCCCGGCTTCGTCCGTGGATATTCTCAAACAAAATAAAAAATTGCCTATATAGCACTCAGGGATAATGTTGATTCCTATTAGTGAAAGAATTTCAAAATCGTATTAGTAGTTTCAGACATTACCCCTACATCCAAACTTACAAACTTTACCTCATTATAATATTAGTACGTATAGAAAACTGTCTATCTAGTCTTGATATCTACTTTTCATCCCAAATGACACGGTCTGAAAGTGAATATTTATATACATCATAAATTCATAAGTTGAATTACCAAATCAGCTATTTGATAAAAGGAATCTCTTACTTAATCTTATTAATAGTAATGAAATTCTTTTCGTTGGTAAGCGAATCAATTTTATTGAGAACGGCTGAACCGATTTGATTATTTTTTTAAATGTTCGTTAAATCGCTGTATCGGGCAAAGACAGTACACGGATATTACGCGGCCATTCTAGGCTTGGACACCTTGCTTTTTTCTATGGGATTTATGGACTATACGGGCAAAGCTAGTTATGAGTCATTTATTAATTGTCACATTTAGAAACCCTTAATCGGCTCTCTTTGATGTCTGTCGTGTCGTGAATACCCATTTTCAGGTATTCAGTTCAAAATAAACGTAAAGATAAGAGGATAATTATTATTCATCAAAACTTGGTTATTATCGTTGGCATCTTTTTCTTCTAATCTGAGCACAGAATAGATATAATTAGTGACAGTGGTTTATCTCGTACCCAGAATTCTATGTTTAGGTAGCCCACAAGATTATATTACATAATGTACTAGCTTTTCGCCCTAGCTTCGCTTGTGTAAAATCCAATCAACTTCTTCTGTTGGAACAGATGGAGGTACAATATTCTAAAAACCGTTATTTGAAATCACAGTAAGTCATAGTATACTATATACAATCACATGAATATTTCCTGGTGAATAAATAAAATCCGTGTAGTTTATAAAAAAAACTAAAAATCACGCTTTTGTCAGTAACGCACACTTGCGCAGACCGAATGAGCCGAAACACGATGGGCTCCATCATCAGGACCCTGGATATGATCTAGGACCAGAGTACTTGTGAATACAAATCAAAGGAGCCCAAACTCGATGGGGTTACGTCGTTTTGTTACAGAGTTCCACTATTCACCTCCTGGCTCCATGATTAGATTAGATAGATGGTACCTACCAAATTATTGTATTGTCTATTTGTATTGTATTAAAACTTGAAAACAGAATTTTAGGTGCGACTCCAAAATTCAGAGGGGTCAGCTAAGATTCAGGGGGATACCTACGTATTACGTACATCCATGATGAGGATTGAAAGATGATGTTTTTAGTAAAATAAGGAAAATTGGTTTACACGCTCTGGTTCGGAAACATTTGACACAAAGGGTGAAAAGAAAGAAGGAAAGAAAAGGAAGAAACTTAATAAAAATATGGAATACAAGTTAAACTCGCACTTTACCCTTTTGATAGCTTTATTAAGAAAATTCTATAGTCTTTACATAGGGTTTTATAAGTGTTCGTAGTGATTGAAGAGGTGACAATGGACAAGAATTTAGTGCCAATATAATTTGTAGACCAAGCGGAAATATTCATCAAATAATGTTGGTAGATTTATAATAATTTCGCTTCACCCGTGTTAATTCCGGGATAAAAAGTAGCCTACATCTTAGTCCAGGGGTTAATTAAATAATTTATCCAAATCTTTTCAGTCGTTAAGGCACAACAAACAACATTAAGAACAAACATACAAACTTACACATATTATTAAAATAAAGGTATTGCAGCCCTTTACAATTAACTCTGATCAAAGAGGGATTATATTAAAACAAACTAATCATAATTAATTAGTTAATTGATAATTAATAATACCTAAATTAGATTGTAGAATAAATAAGTCAATTAAGTATTTAAAATATCTATTTTTTCACTTTACTACTTTACGTATTATGTCAACAAGTCATGACTTTTGGAACTCATTCCCTAATAATTAATAGCTTTTTTCAAGAGATAATCTAAAAATTTGTACAGGAAATCCCTACTTCCATAGTAATATTATAAATGCGAAACTTATTCTGTCTGTCTGATACGCTATCACGTCTAAACAACTACACAGACTTTGATGAAATTTTATACAAAAAAAACTTGAACCCTAGGCAATTTTTTTAATCCAAGGAGGTTGTAGTAGGGGATAAAAGTTAGTATGGGCCCACTATGGGCGAAGCTAGTTATTAATAAAAATACCTATTATTAACCGACTTGGAAAAAAAAAAGAAGGAGATGGTTCTCAATTCGGACCGTATTTTTTTTTTTATTTTTTTTTGTATGTATGTACATCGATTACTCCGCCAGTTGTGAACCGATTTTGATGGTTTCTTTTTTAATCGACAGATAATTCTTCCGGATTGGTCCCAATTTTATCTCATAAAAATTGGTTCTTTAGTTTTTCAGAAATTTTGAAAAAACTGACCTTAAATTTTTCGTAATATCTCGATGAAATATGTACAGATTTTGACGACTTATTTTTTTAAGGATATAATAATTTCTTGACATTATCTCACAGTCATATGACGAAAATCGGTTCAGTAATTTTTCAGAAATTCAGTAATTTGTCTCTGTTTACTGCTGAAAATTATATCAGAGAAAAGCCTTAGCAACGGTTGCTATTGACACGAAGTTGTCAATTTTCGTATCGACGGTGGTCTAGCGGCTAAAGGTATGGGATGCAGCGCAGGATGCACATTGCTCGAGGTTCAAATCCCATCCACCGCAGTTTTTTTTTAATTTTCCATCATTTTTTTTAGTTGCGTTATTATTTATTTCTCAGGGCAACAAAATCACTTAAAAGGGAAAAATAAACCTTTTAAAAAAAAGTGCACCGACTTCAAAAATTTGCACTGAAAAGTAAGAAATAATAAAAATTTCGTCGTAGAATTTGAAGACGGTTGGTGCCAAATTAGAAATAATTTAGTACCCAAATTCACTAATCTAGATAATTCATTAGGAACCAACGATCATCAGTACAAACACAGATAATATTGAACAGATCTTTATGTCCCTAGATGTTTACTTAATTTTGTATCCTAATTTGGCACCAACCGTCTTCAAATTCTACGACGAAATTTTTATTATTTCTTACTTTTCAGTGCAAATTTTTGAAGTCGGTGCACTTTTTTTTAAAAGGTTTATTTTAGACTGATTTATTTGAAAGTTTGATGAAATTTTCTGAAAATAAAGGTTCGTAGGTACAGGTACCTACTTGAATTTATTGACAATCTCCAAAAAAATTTTAAATGTTTCCAATTCTAAGTGAAAGAAGTCACGGGCCACAAGGCTCTAACTACTATTATAAAGAGATAAGATAGGTAATCCCTGGAACTACTAAATCGATTCTAAAAATTCTTTCAATAATAGAAAGGTACACCTAAGTAATTAATATTTTATTTAAAAAACAACATTTGTAACTAAAACGGGAAAGTTGATTTGTTGGCTTTGTCTATACTAATATTATAAAGAGGAAACATTTGTAAGTTTGTTTGTAATGAATAGGCTCAGAAACTACTGGGCCGATTTTAAAAATTCTTTCACCATTAGAAAGCTACATTCTTCGTGAGTGACATAGGCTATATACCATCACGGCATGACGACGGGAACGGGGTGGGCAGAGGTGAACATGACAAAAGCTATGTACGAAGTGTATGTTTGCCAACATTCTGAAATAGACACGTACGAAGTCGTGGGAAACAGGCTAGGGGTAGGGGTAGGGGTAGGGGTAGGGGTAGGGGTAGGGGTAGGGGTAGGGGTAGGGGTAGGGATCGGGGTAGGGGTAGTGCAGGCAAGCCATTATCTATAAGTGCTGTAGGGTATATTTTATTTTGTTCGCAAATATCCACGGGCGAAGCCCGGGGCGGAATGCTAGTTATTTATAAAATACACTGTGTCATGATAAACAAAATACCACATTGAACCTTAACTAGCTACTTATAATATTTGCCAGTATAAATGCATTGAAATATAAAAGAAAGCAATTAGCTAAGGATCTTTTGTTGGTTTGGATTTTTTTCCTTAATAGATGAAAATATAGAGGGGATAACGAGCCTTCTTGTAATTGTGATTTCAGTTTAATGCTCATTCAATATTTGTCACCATACAGAGCAGGAACTAATCAAGTATACAATTTGGTGATTTTCATAGTAATTTAAAATTTAAGAAAACATATTTATACACCTCCACGCCTGTATCTATAGGTGTAAGCAAAGCCGACGGAGTACAACTACCTCAACAATAACAAGTTGCAGCTGCAGAAAATACCTAAGCAATCTTCGCCAACTGAGTTGTAAAGGTAATACTTATTTCACTTATATTCATATTTTATTGTGGCTATTCTAGGTTATTTTTAGTAGATAAATCACATTTCTTTACTTGGTAGGCAAGCATGACGGGATTAGATTCGTCACCTTTTAAAAAAGTTTTTTCAGGAGGCTTAAGTACACCTCAAAGCACAGGAAGCTGATAAAACTTAGGTTTTATGGCTCGAATGAAGGCTTTTATTATAGTCGTGGTTATATCAGTTTAATTAGCAATTGCCCGCGATTCGTACGCGTTGTACAACGTTTACACCAATTTCATCGGGGTTAATTTTTGAAAAACCATTTCTTAGTGCACTATTTCAATTTTCATATTTATATCTTGAGTAGTTTGGGCTGTGCGATGATTCACGTAAGGGACACGACAGTTTTATATATTCAGATAAACCTTCATCAACCAAGCAGTTGCTTTATAAATAATATAATATATTTTTTCTTGGTTCATTTGTAGCAGTTAATTCATACAACGGGTTTTCAGCGGTTATAGTCGTCATGAATCTCATGTTAAGAATTGATTGATTTGAAAATAAACATATAGATCTCATAGGATATCATTAGTTTAGTAGTCAATTTTTCAGAAGTTTTAAACTATTTTTTTTGTTACAGAAAATTGCTTGAAATGGCTGAAAATAGTAACAACGGTAACGCGTTGGTTGATCATAAAGATTTAATTAACGATGGGCTGATAAAATTCACAAAAGAACACGGTCTTTCAATCGATGATTTGTATGAATCATTCACAGATTTCTCTTCAATGTCGGGATGGGTTAGAAGCTTCAGGAATTTTGAAATATATTGCAAGCGGTACTACCGCTATTTTCTTGACAAGAACTACAGAAAAATGCAATTTTATGACAATTATTTCAGTGACTTGTCTGACTTCGATTACAGAAATATGTAGTTTTATGACGATTATTTCAATGATTTGACTGTCTTTGACTCAGACCCTGGGTCTGACACCGATAGTGATGATTCATCAGATTCCGATTCTGACGTTTCCGGAGTAACCCAAATTCGCTTTGTTTTTGATGAAGATATTTTGTCAGATATAAATTTATTGTTTATTGAGAATAGTAATGAGGGTGTTTAGGCTATTTTGTGTAATAATTAAGTAATAAGTAAGTATTTTTAATATAAGTTCATATAATTTAGGTAAGTAAGTCTATTGTAAATAAAATCTTTTTTTAAGTATATAATACTGTTGGTAATAACGGTAGAACGTTATTTGACGAGAAATTTGAGAGACTGATAAAATGTACAAAAGAACACAGTCTTTGAATCTATGATTTGCATGAATAATTCACTAATTTCTGTTTAATGTCGGGATGGGTTAGATTAGAAGCTTTAAGAATTTCAGTATATATTGTAAGCGGTACTTCCGCTATTTTCTAGACGAGAATAAAAGAAATATGCAGTTTTATATTTATATTTCGTGAGTATACTGTGTGCGAATCCATTGTGTACCCTCATTTGTATTCTTTATTTTTTAAATATTTTAAATCTGACTGTATACATTGTTTGATGCCTGTTTTTATTACATGAAGGTGGAAATGGATGAAACCCTGGCTACCCATAATACAGGGAATCCTAGTTTGGGAGCCAGGAACATCACATATTATATGCAAATTTTGGTTATAAATAAACATATTTTTATTTTATTATTTTTTTTTTTTTATAAAGATTTTTTTCAGGAAGTTATCTGATTTCGATTCAGACCCTGTGTCAGATACCGATAGTGATGATTCATCAGATTCCGATATTTCTGACGTAACCCAAATTCGCTACGTTTTTGATGAAGATATTTTGTTAGATATTCATTTATTGTGTATTGAGAATAGTAGGTAATGAGGGTGTTTATGTTATCTTCTGTATTTTTAATAAAAATTGTCATGTGATTTTTGTAAAAGAATTTACTGTAAATAAAACAGTTTATTAAGAATTCAATATTGTTTTATTAAAGTTTCATAGACAGACTTAAGGTAGCTCCCAAAAAACCTGTTATAAATGTATACTGTTGGTATAACTCGCGCCAATAAAGAAACGATTTAAAAATGGTGTAAGTATATTATCGTGCTTTCTCACTCATTTTATGTTGTCATCAATATAGCATGAGCGAGACATCACGCAATTTGACGCCTGTTTATAAATCGTTGTTGGCGCGTGTTATATGTGAATAATGTACTAGATTTCTGCCCCGGCTTCGCCCGTGGATATTCTCAAACAAAATAAAAAATTGCCTATATAGCACTCAGGGATAATGTTGATTCCTATTAGTGAAAGAATTTCAAAATCTTATTAGTAGTTTCAGACATTACCCCTACATCCAAACTTACAAACTTTACCTCATTATAATATTAGTACGTATAGAAAACTGTCTATCTAGTCTTGATATCTACTTTTCATCCCAAATGACACGGTCTGAAAGTGAATATTTATATACATCATAAATTCATAAGTTGAATTACCAAATCAGCTATTTGATTAAAGGAATCTCTTACTTAATCTTATTAATAGTAATGAAATTCTTTTCGTTGGTAAGCGACTCAATTTTATTGAGAACGGCTGAACCGATTTGATTATTTTTTTAAATGTTCGTTAAATCGCTGTATCGGGCAAAGACAGTACACGGATATTACGCGGCCATTCTAGGCTTGGACACCTTGCTTTTTTCTATGGGATTTATGGACTATACGGGCAAAGCTAGTTATGAGTCATTTATTTATTGTCACATTTAGAAACCCTTAATCGGCTCTCTTTGATGTCTGTCGCGTCGTGAATACCCACTTTCAGGTATTCAGTTCAAAATAAACGTAAAGATAAGAGGATAATTATTATTCATCAAAACTTGGTTATTATCGTTGGCATCTTTTTCTTCTAATCCGAGCACAGAATAGATATAATTAGTGACAGTTGTTTATCTCGTACCCAGAATTCTATGTTTAGGTAGCCCACAAGATTATATTACATAATGTACTAGCTTTTCGCCCTAGCTTCGCTTGTGTAAAATCCAATCAACTTCTTCTGTTGGAACAGATGGAGGTACAATATTCTAAAAACCGTTATTTGAAATCACAGTAAGTCATAGAATACTATATACAATCACATGAATATTTCCTGGTGAATAAATAAAATCCGTGTAGTTTATAAAAAAAACTAAAAATCACGCTTTTGTCAGTAACGCACACTTGCGCAGACCGAATGAGCCGAAACACGATGGGCTCCATCATCAGGACCCTGGATATGATCTAGGACCAGAGTACTTGTGAATACAAATCAAAGGAGCCCAAACTCGATGGGGTTACGTCGTTTTGTTACAGAGTTCCACTATTCACCTCCTGGCTCCATGATTAGATTAGATAGATGGTACCTACCAAATTATTGTATTGTCTATTTGTATTGTATTAAAACTTGAAAACAGAATTTTAGGTGCGACTCCAAAATTCAGAGGGGTCAGCTAAGATTCAGGGGGATACCTACGTATTACGTACATCCATGATGGGGATTGAAAGATGATGTTTTTAGTAAAATAAGGAAAATTGGTTTACACGCTCTGGTTCGGAAACATTTGACACAAAGGGTGAAAAGAAAGAAGGAAAGAAAAGGAAGAAATTTAATAAAAATATGGAATACAAGTTAAACTCGCACTTTACCCTTTTGATAGCTTTATTAAGAAAATTCTATAGTCTTTACATAGGGTTTTATAAGTGTTCGTAGTGATTGAAGAGGTGACAATGGACAAGAATTTAGTGCCAATATAATTTGTAGACCAAGCGGAAATATTCATCAAATAATGTTGGTAGATTTATAATAATTTCGCTTCACCCGTGTTAATTCCGGGATAAAAAGTAGCCTACATCTTAGTCCAGGGGTTAATTAAATAATTTATCCAAATCTTTTCAGTCGTTAAGGCACAACAAACAACATTAAGAACAAACATACAAACTTACACATATTATTAAAATAAAGGTATTGCAGCCCTTTACAATTAACTCTGATCAAAGAGGGATTATATTAAAACAAACTAATTATAATTAATTAGTTAATTGATAATTAATAATACCTAAATTAGATTTTAGAATAAATAAGTCAATTAAGTATTTAAAATATCTATTTTTTCACTTTACTACTTTACGTATTCTTTCAATAATAGAAAGGTACACCTAAGTAATTAATATTTTATTTAAAAAACAACATTTGTAACTAAAACGGGAAAGTTGATTTGTTGGCTTTGTCTATACTAATATTATAAAGAGGAAACATTTGTAAGTTTGTTTGTAATGAATAGGCTCAGAAACTACGTGGCCGATTTTAAAAATTCTTTCACCATTAGAAAGCTACATTCTTCGTGAGTGACATAGGCTACATACCATCACGGCATGACGACGGGAACGGGGTGGGCAGAGGTGAACATGACAAAAGCTATGTACGAAGTGTATGTTTGCCAACATTCTGAAATAGACACTTACGAAGTCGTGGGAAACAGGCTAGGGGTAGGGGTAGGGGTAGGGGTAGGGGTAGGGATCGGGGTAGGGGTAGGGGTAGGGTAGGGGTAGTGCAGGCAAGCCATTATCTATGAGTGCTGTAGGGTATATTTTATTTTGTTCGCAAATATCCACGGGCGAAGCCGGGGGCGGAATGCTAGTTATTTATAAAATACACTGTGTCATGATAAACAAAATACCACATTGAACCTTAATTAGCTACTTATAATAATTGCCAGTATAAATGCATTGAAATATAAAAGAAAGCAATTAGCTAAGGATCTTTTGTTGGTTTGGATTTTTTTCCTTAATAGATGAAAATATAGAGGGGATAACGAGCCTTCTTGTAATTGTGATTTCAGTTTAATGCTCATTCAATATTTGTCACCATACAGAGCAGGAACTAATCAAGTATACAATTTGGTGATTTTCATAGTAATTTAAAATTTAAGAAAACATATTTATACACCTCCACGCCTGTATCTATAGGTGTAAGCAAAGCCGACGGAGTACAACTACCTCAACAATAACAAGTTGCAGCTGCAGAAAATACCTAAGCAATCTTCGCCAACTGAGTTGTAAAGGTAATACTTATTTCACTTATATTCATATTTTATTGTGGCTATTCTAGGTTATTTTTAGTAGATAAATCACATTTCTTTACTTGGTAGGCAAGCATGACGGGATTAGATTCGTCACCTTTTAAAAAAGTTTTTTCAGGAGGCTTAAGTACACCCCAAAGCATAGGAAGCTGATAAAATATAGGTTTTTATGGCTCGAATGAAGGCTTTTATTAAAGTTATATCAGTTTAATTAGCAATTGACCGCGACTTCGTACGCGTTGTACAACGTTTACACCAATTTCATCGGGGTTAATTTTTGAAAAACCATTTCTTAGTGCACTCTTTCAATTTTCATATTTATATCTTGAGTAGTTTGGGCTGTGCGATGATTCACGTAAGCGACACGACAGTTTTATATATTCAGATAAACCTTAATCAACCAAGCAGTTGCTTTATAAATAATATAATATATTTTTTCTTGGTTCATTTGTAGCAGTTAATTCATACAACGGGTTTTCAGCGGTTATAGTCGTCATGAATCTCATGTTAAGAATTGATTGATTTGAAAATAAACATATAGATCTCATAGGATATCATTAGTTTAGTAGTCAATTTTTCAGAAGTTTTAAACTATTTTTTTTGTTACAGAAAATTGCTTGAAATGGCTGAAAATAGTAACAACGGTAACGCGTTAGTTGATCATAAAGATGTAATTAACGATGAGCTGATAAAATTCACAAAAGAACACGGTCTTTCAATCGATGATTTGAATGAATCATTCACAGATTTCTCTTCAATGTCGGGATGGGTTAGAAGCTTCAGGAATTTTGAAATATATTGCAAGCGGTACTACCGCTATTTTCTTGACAAGAACTACAGAAATATGCAGTTTTATGACAATTATTTCAGTGACTTGTCTGACTTCGATTACAGAAATATGCAGTTTTATGACGATTATTTCAATGATTTGACTGTCTTTGACTCAGACCCTGGGTCTGACACCGAGAGTGATGATTCATCAGATTCCGATTATGACGTTTCCGGCGTAACCCAAATTCGCTTTGTTTTTGATGAAGATATTTTGTCAGATATAAATTTATTGTTTATTGAGAATAGTAATGAGGGTGTTTAGGCTATTTTGTGTAATAATTAAGTAATAAGTAAGTAAGTATTTTTAATATAAGTTCATAATATAATTTAGGTAAGTAAGTCTATTGTAAATAAAAAAATTTTTGTAAGAATATAATACTGTTGGTAATAACGGTAGAGCGTTATTTGACGAGAAATTTGAGAGACTGATAAAATGTACAAAAGATATTTTGTTAGATATGAATTTATTGTTTATTGAGAATAGTAAAGAGGGTGTTCAGGTTATTTTGTGTAATAACTAAGTAATAAGTAAGTAAGTATTTTTAATATAAGTTCATATAATTTAGGTAAGTCTATTGTAAATAAAATATTTTTTGTAAGAATATAATATACTGTTGCTAATAACGGTAGAGCGTTATTTGACGAGAAATTTGAGAGACTGATAAAATGTACAAAAGATATTTTGTTAGATATGAATTTATTGTTTATTGAGAATAGTAAAGAGGGTGTTCAGGTTATTTTGTGTAATAACTAAGTAATAAGTAAGTAAGTATTTTTAATATAAGTTCATATAATTTAGGTAAGTCTATTGTAAATAAAATATTTTTTGTAAGAATATAATATACTGTTGCTAATAACGGTAGAGCGTTATTTGACGAGAAATTTGAGAGACTGATAAAATGTACAAAAGATATTTTGTTAGATATGAATTTATTGTTTATTGAGAATAGTAAAGAGGGTGTTCAGGTTATTTTGTGTAATAACTATGTAATAAGTAAGTAAGTATTTTTAATATAAGTTCATATAATTTAGGTAAGTCTATTGTAAATAAAATATTTTTTGTAAGAAAATAATATACTGTTGCTAATAACGGTAGAGCGTTATTTGACGAGAAATTTGAGAGACTGATAAAATGTACAAAAGAACACAGTCTTTGAATCTATGATTTGCATGAATAAATGTCGGGATGGGTTAGATTAGAAGCTTTAAGATTTTCAATATATTGTAAGCGGTACAACCGCTATTTTCTTGACAAGAATAAAAGAAATATGCAGTTTTATAAAGATTTTTTTCAGTAAATTATCTGATTTCAATTCAGACCCTGGGTCAGATACCGATAGTGATGGTTCATCAGATTCCGACATTTCCGACGTAAACCAAATTCGCTACGTTTTTGATTAAAATACTTTATTTGATATTAATTTATTGTTTATTGAGAATAGTAGGTAATTAGGGTGTTTATGTTATTTTCTGTAATATAAAAGTATTTTTAATAAAAATTGGCATGTGATTTTTGTAAAAGAATCTACTGTAAATAAAACAGTTTATTAAGAATTCAATATTGTTTTATTAAATTTCATAGACAGACTTAAGGTAGCTCCCAAAAAACCTGTTATAAATGTATACTGTTGGTATAACTCGCGCCAATAAAGAAACGATTTAAAAATGGTGTATATTATCGTTTTATGTTGTCATCAATATAGCATGAGCGAGACATCACGCAATTTGACGCCTGTTTATAAATCGTGTCTTTATTGGCGCGTGTTATATGTGTAATGTACTAGCTTTCCGCCCCGGCTTCGCCAGTGGATATTCTCATACCAAATAAAAAAATGGCCTATAGCACTCAGGGATAATGTTGATTCCTATCAGTGAGGTATTTAAGTAATGATTGGTTATTTATTTGATAACACTGCAGCGCCTAATTAACGACCCACAATATCGAGTTTGACATTAGATGATTTGACAGATGGCTCATTATTATTGTAATTGACGTACTTACCACTTTTATTTTCCTGAAAACTACTGGACATTACAAGAGGCCTCTTGTAATGATATTCCTAAGGGACCAATCGGATGATATCCTGCGATATCCTGATGATACATGCGTACCGAGCAAAGAGTTAAATAAGTGACACATCTAGGTCCATTAAGTCCAGAGTGCAGCAACAGGCTTGCCACTCGTTCTGTTTATTATAGACAACTGACAAAAAGTGGGCACTGTTACTGGTGTCTCTAGCCACACCGCAAAGTATAAATAAAGGCCATACAGATTTTGTTGTGTGTTTGAGGCAAGAGTCTTTACAAGCAAAAAACATTTTCCCCAAGCAAGTAAAACCGTGGTCAAAAGTTAGTTAATATTAGCAAGTACCAACCGGAATCTCAGAAGCACAGTGCACCAAGTTGGCATAAGCAATGAGCTCGCGGTCAAGTCAAAATCCACTTCGGATGTAGTTGGTAAGTTTGCCAACTTTCCACATAAATTAACCCAACTTTATCCCCTAACGACATGTCTAAATTCGACATATGACGGGAACTGAGAGCGGAATTAAATTTACTGATGCACTGGCTTGTTTTAACTGTTTAACATAGTGAAAACTACCTGCTTAACGGACAGACGAAATAAAATATACAGACAAAACGAAATAAAATTTTCAAAATCAGTTAAACATAAGTTTTTTGAAGCTTATAATTTTTAACCGACTTTCGATATTTTAAGAAAATATTAACTACAACTTACTTTTTTAAATAGTTTTTGTGTGATACCTCATACAGCCGAAGTCCGTTTCGTGTACTATCGTAAGACAGGTTTTATTGATAAATCATACTTTCTCATGTTTCTGGTACGTGAATCTTGGTCTTTCTTATCTTATCCTTGGTTATCTTATCGATTTTAATAGCATTCCATCTCGCTTAGAGATATGTACATTGTACAACATAAGTCGCGCGTAAAACTGAGTTCGTTGCGCTGTGATGCGTCGCCTTAAATATTTAATTTAGAACACATTTGCTACACACTAATATAATTTAAATTAATTATCGCAAAATTAAAACTCTCGTGCGACAAAATAATTATAAATAAAGGTTGGATGTAGACTTGTAGAGGATAATTACTGAACCGATTCTAAAAAATATTTCACGAATAGTAAGCTACGATATCTCTGAGTAATAAATAGGCTATATTTTATTTTGTTCGAAAATATCAACGGGCGAAAAATTTTCCTAATTAAAAAATAATAAAAAATAAGCTCTAATATAAAATGCGTCAAACGCAGACTTATGGTGCGGACTCTACGTAATGTGCACGCTAGTGACAGATCGCGTCATACCGGTGCCACGTCACGCTAATGGGCGGTGCTTCATATATGTATTTTATAGAATACTGAGACGAGTGGCAAGTTTCGTGCCATATTACGTGCCATGTCACTTAAGTGGACACGTTTACTAAAGTTGCCATTGCAGTCGTAGCAGATTTTATAGAGGTGAAATTGTAAGCTATAGAAAAATGAACTGAAAATAAATTCTCACTGCAAAAGTATATCAATTTCATTATAGATTGCACAGTTTTATGACACATAGAAAAAGTTAAAACAACAACCATTATTTTATTTACTTATTTTCCTAAAAAACTTCAGTATTTTAAAAAGAATAGATTCGGGGCGTATACACAGCTATTTTATAAATTAATATACATTATTAATTCTGAAATTGAGAAGAAGTCTTTAAAAATTCCTCTCTGTCGAAACACACTTGTAGTCAATATAATCTACTTAACATTTTTTTTTCTCCACGAGTTACCTTACAGCTCCCAAAACCCTGTAATCGATCCCAGGATATCCAGCGGAAGACCAAGTCTCCCTCTTTTAACCGAAGGTATTTGTGAGTGGCCTAAGAGTGGCCTACCTAAACCTATTATGAATACAGTACATGACTGGGATCGAACCGTATTCTCCCTAGTTAATACCAAACGTCTTAACCACTCGGCCACCGTCGCACCATATTTGTAGCCATAACCAAATCCGATCAGCCTTTAATCTAACTTTCTTATGTAACATCCAAACATTCGCATCAAGTGAAAACTAAAAGAATTCCTAGCATTAACCCAAGCCATTTTAACAAAAGATGTTGCGGTATAAGAATTAACAAAGTTCATAAAGTGGTGTACGGTGCCTCAGCAAGCACTACTACAAACTCGCATTTTACCCTTGCTCTAATTATTGTGTTATTGGGACAACTGCCGATGTCAATATATATATTTATATATATTTGTTAGGGGTCCGTACCGAAAGGGTAAAAATGGAAACCCTATTACTAAGACTCCGCTGTCCGTCCGTCTGTCTGTCTGTCTGTCCGTCTGTCACCAGGCTGTATCTCACGAACCGTGATAGTTAGACAGTTGAAATTCTCACAGATGATGTATTTCTGTTACCGCTATAACAACAAATACTAAAAAACTTCTATAAATATTTAAGGGGGCTCCTTTTCTTATAATATTATACTTTTTCAGCATGATACAAAAATAAGTTTATTTAGCACGCAAATAATTAATGAAAATACAATTGCGTCATTATAAATACCGTTGCTAAAATTAAATTAAAAAAAAATCTTATTATAATATACTTACATACTCAGGTACATACTAAATTATCTATTTAACTTAATAAAAAATAGGCGTCGGTGGTCGAGTGGGTAAAACTTCGACTCACAACTGAGAAGTCGCGGGTTCTATCCCCACATCCGACCACCAATGGGTTTTTTATAATAAAAAATATATGTACATTATCCGACAAACCGTACAAAGAGGCTTTTCTATCTACATACCTCAACAGAGCTGGCCAATCGTTAGGTATAGCGTTAAAATCTTCGGTTAAGTGAGGAAGACTTGATCTTTCGCTGGGTACCCTGGGGCCGGCAACGGTTCCCGGGAGCTGTAAGGCAACCCGTGATGAAGAAGAAAAAATAGGCTGGCGTAGTGCGCGCGTATCTTAAAATCCATCATTACCGATATATTATTACCTACTTGTTTTCATGGAGTAGACGACATAAATTAACTTGCCACCGCCTAGTTAAGTAGTACGACAACCATATAACAATCATAGTCCGTTAGTCGCGTTCACTATTGAGCCACCCATAGAGGTGCTTTTTCAGGGTTTGCTTGAAGGACCTTAGATTGTAGGATGTAGGAAAGACCGACTCTGAGAGTTCGTTTTACTTTTTAATATTGCGACAAAAGAAAGAGTCACCAAAAAACTGCCATCGTACTTGCGCCCGAGTATAAATACCAAAAACAACAAGAGTGCATATAATTGTTCACTAATTTTCACCCGTCTACATGTAAATAGACATTCCGAGATATTTCAGGTCTATAAGGAAATACCTGTACTGTTTTAAACTAGGTGTTTATTGCTTGCGTGGAGAAATTATTGGTACCTACACCAAAACCACGGATGAAGGACGTATTATATATTAAATAGGATACAAACAACCTGTAACAATGTCCACTTTTTGACAGTTGTTCATATTAAAGTAAACAGTTGACAAGCTTGTTGTATGCAACACAAATATCTGTTAATTTTAGAAGATGTGCAGACGACGGTTGTACGTTCCCTCCGAAGCACGAGAAGTCGATTAGAGCACATATTCGGTGCTTAGTATTTTTGGCACACCACGACCTCCAGCTGTTTCAAGTCAACACTACCAATTAGGCTATCGACCGCTATATTATTATTATTAAAGAGGGAGACTTGGTCTTTCGCTGGGTACCCTAGAACCGAAACACGGTTTCAAGGCATTCCGTGAAGATCATTCCTGTAATTTGCAATGTTGCCACTATTTTGGTAATAGGTACTTGGGTATTTATGTATGATAAAACAATGGTTGACGTTTGTCTGTCTGCCTGTTCCAAATGCCTGTATTACAATATGCTAAATTATTCTTTATGAAACTTTCAGCAATCATTGGACTTGAATCTGAATTATCGTTAGTTTTTAGGGTCCCGTGCATCTCCGATGAAAAAACGGTAACCTTTAGACTTTGTAGGATCACTCTTGTGGCTGTCTGTCTGTCCGTCTGTTATAGCATCACGGACTTATGTCATAAAGGGGAAAAAATATACAAAAAATTACGACTGATTCTAAAATTTTGAAAAAATAGGGAATATAGAATATAGTTTACAGGAAAACCTAAACCAAAATCCTGTCTTAAAGTTCTGACCGAAAAAATGAAACAGAACCCTTTTGTTATCCGTGCATAAAGACCATATTTTCTAAAACGGCTAGGAAACCTGAAAATCATTCCTTAGGGTTCGTACCTTATAGTTTTTCAGAACTTTCTCGCGCTGACAGGTTCTTCATAAGCTACTAATCAATCGAATATCGTAAGTAAAGTTCAAGTAACCTACAATTTTCTCCTCTTTGAACTCCACAAAAAGATAATCCACAGACAATAAATCTAGATGGTATACAGCGCGGTGTCAGCCACATCTGTTTCATGCCAGAAACTTTATTAGTTTCTCTAACAAATAGGTGCTACCAATACTAGATAATAAACTACTTGACAAGCATGCTGACTAATGGCATACTTGTCGTTTTTAGGGTTCCGTACCCAAAGGGTAAAAACGGAAAACATTACTAAGGCTCCGCTGTCCGTCCGTCTGTCTGTCTGTCTGTCCGTCTGTCACCAGGCAGTATCTCATGAACTGTGATAGTTAGACAGTTAAAAATTTCGACTCGCACTTGGCCGGTTTTTATTATTTACTAAAATGGTTTATATGGCTGAAGTGAAAGGAAATTCTGTCTAAGGGCGACCTAGGTGTACTTTTATTGAATATATAAAAAAATTATTGATCGAAGGCCGAGCATGTATGAAAGGTATTATGAATATAAACAGGGCCGGATTTACCCTTAGTGGCGCCCTGGGGCACCGTGAAAAATATAATAAATATAAATCTAAATAATAGATACATAATTTTTTTTTAATTAATAAATATCATTGAATTAATTGAATATTCTTTTTATTATAAATGGGATAAATAAACGTTAAATGTTCCCATACAATCGCACTTTTTAAATCATTTTCGATAACGCGAAAATATTTTTTTTCTCTCTCCGAATTTTACCGCCCCTGGAATATTGCCGCCCTGGGCACTGGCCCCTGTTGTTCCTAGTGTAAATCCAGGCCTGAATATAAAAGAAGCGAAAGAGGTATGTCAGGATCGTAGCAAATGGTATTCGATTGTCTCTGCCTACCCCTCTTGGGATAAAAAGCGTGATGATAGATAGATAGAATTGCTAGAGTGTTGGACTAGACACAGAGTGGACCCTGATTCAAAAAAAACCTACCCCAAGAATTACACATGACTCACAGATTTTACTATACCTATTTTTTTTGACTCACAGTTGACTCATATAAAATCGTCGCTGATTGACTGACAATCAACGCACAGCCTTATCCACTAAAGATAAAAATATGAAAATTGAAAGGTAACAAGGTTCATCTGTAGAGATGCACTAAGAAAAGATTATTCGAAAAGGGGGTGAAATGAAGTGTAAACCTTTGTATGGAAAATCTTATTCCCTGCCTATACATAAATTATGTCACTATTCCTAATACAACTTACAACGCGTTGTCATATTTATTGTATTTATAGGCCTCAGAGTACCCAGCGGAAGTTATTGTGTCTTCATAACTTTGCCGATGTTTTTTTTTATTTTTTGACAACCGACTTCGACTTTTCAAGAAATAACAACTTCTGATGAAGAAAAAAACCGCCTTCAAAACCAAAATGTTCTTTCCGAAAGAAAATGCACAAGTCACTATAAAAAAATACCCAAATCGCTTCAATTGTGCCTATAAAATTTGAAGAGTTTCTCCAGAATTTCATCATCAGATCCTGACCTGATGACCATGGGACCCGTACCCTTAGCATACCCTTTCAATAAAAAAAAATCCAAATCAGTCTAAGCGTCTATTCAAGTAATCGGGGAATAAAAAAAACATAAAAGATTCCGACGAATTGAGAACCTCCTCCTCCTTTTTTAAAGTCGGTTAAAAAGAGTTGGGCGTGTGAATATAAATAGTTAGTTCAACGATCTCCAACAGATGACGACTTATACAAAATAAATAATTATCTATCTATCTATCATCACGCCTTTCATCCCAAGAGGGGTAGGCAGAGACAATCGAATGCCATTTGTTACGATCCTGACATATCTCTTTTGCTTCTTTTATATTCATCTTACCTTTCATACATACTCGGCGATTGTGTGTACTTTTAATATTTCCTTCGATCAACATATTTTTTATATGTTCAATAAAAGTACATCTAGGTCGTCCTCTGCTAGCATTTCCTTTCACTTCAGCCATATAAACCTTTTTAGTCAATCTTTCATCCTTCATTCTTTCAACGTGTCCAAACCAGCGTAAACTACTTTTCTTCATTTTTGTCACAACATCATCTTTTACTCCGCATTCTTCTCTAATGACATCGTTCCGGATGCGGTCAATACGCTTTATATCACACATTCTACGTAAAGACCGCATTTCCACTGCATTTATTTTACTTTCATGCCTCTTATTCCATACCCAAGTCTCGCTTCCATAAGTAAGTGATGAAACTAAAACAGCATTATGTATGTTCATTTTACTTTTAGTTGTAAGTTGTGTATTTCTGCATACATTGTTTAGTCCACCAAATACCTTGCTTCCCGCTTTCACTCTCCTTTCAATTTCTTTGTCTATCTTTCCACTTCTTGTAACCATACTACCTAAATAAACAAATTCATTCACTTGCTCTAACTTACATCCTTTCACACAAATCTTACACTCCGTCCTTTCATCTTCCTTTTCAAATACTAATACTTTTGATTTCGAAATATTAATTTTCATGAATTTCTTCTCACATTCCTCATTCAAAATTACAACTAGGTTTTGCAGCTCTTGCTCCGAAGATGCAATTAATACCGCATCATCGGCATATAAAAGACAGCAAAGTCTAGTAGGGCCCATTTCTATCCCTAAGGAACATTGTTGTAATTTGGTCAAACAACTATCGAAATACAGATTGAATCAAGGTGACATTACACAGCCCTGTTTAACACCACAATGTATATTAAACGGGGTTGAGCACTGTCCACCCACTCTAACAACGGCAGTACAGCCTTCATATAATGATTGTACTGCCCTTATGAGTTTTTTATTCACTCCGTATCTCGCTAGTGTTGACCATAATTCCGTTCTGCATAGGTTGTCATATGCTTTTTCTAGATCAATGAAAACACTGTAAACTTTTTGATTTTTTGCCAAATGTTTTTCAACAATGTTTCTTAATAAATAATTAAGTCTAATTTTAAAAGAAACAGTTAATTTTAATTTGTTTATTTTTCGTCACTAGAGGGAAAATAGCGTATCAAACATTAACTTTGTATTTGATACAGACAAAAACACACCTAGACAAATAATATATACTTATACTTAGAGATAATAAAAATAGTTTTAACAGAAGAGATCCAGCTACGTACAAAAACAATTTGACACCTATTAATTACAGCAGAGCTATATCCGCTATAAATTTAACCTAAAGATAAGATCAGAATAAAGCCTCAGATATTCAGGGTCTGCGACAGAACTTAGGATCGGTGAATACATTATCATAAATCGTTGTTTTGTGCAACTAAAATATGCGAAATAATAAATTTTGAACTGAGTTTTATTTATAATTCATTCATGAAGGTTTTAATAGGATAACATTGTGTCATATTTCACTAGAAACTAGGTTTTTGCACCTGGGTTCGCCCTCGGAATAAGGCTCATAATACCCATATTTTTTCTGGGATAAACTATTCCCAATTCCTCTGTAAATAATTCATCTGTGCCACTATAACTTGGCATATAGTTACTTATTCAATATATCTAAGTGAAATAGCTGTTATTTTTCAATGGGTTTTATTGAATAGGAAATATGACTCATATATAATATCACAAAGCTCTTATTTTTAACGACTTCAAAAAAAAGACGTTACTCAATTCGACAGATAATTCTTCATTAGTTTTTCAGTAATTTTGAAAAAACTGCCTTATAAGTCAATTATCAGTATCTCGATGAAATATGTACCGATTTTGACGACTTATTTTTTTAAGGATATAATAATTTCTCGACATTATCTCACAGACATAATAATATGACGAAAATCGGACAAGTAGTTTTTCATAAATTCAGTAATTTGTCTCTGTTTATATTATTTTAATTTGGCACCAACCGTCTTCAAATTCTACGACGAAATATTTATTATTTCTTACTTTTCAGTGCAAATTTTTGAAGTCGGTACACTCTTTTTTTAAAAGTTAATTTATTTAAAGCGCTGTTATATACCCTTCAATTATATACATTGCTTTTTATGTAGCTTATTGAAAATTCAAAATATTAACAATTGTATTATTTTTGACCAATTAAAAACATTTTGACCTAGAGAAATTGAGAATAGTTTATCCCCATACAACTTATGGATATAGAGCTAACAGTAGTGGAAATCACAATTTATATTTTCATAATATTACTTAGAGGTGGAGAAAGAAATCGTTAGGTTTTTCCTTGGTATCTTTTACAATATTTGTGCATATAATGGCGCCGAAAAGCTCGGATATAACTTTTTCGACTCGATTCACTACAAATCGGAAAATTTGACCATGGGACCACCTGGGAAGTATACCCTTTCAAACAAAAACATAAAAGATTCCGATGAATTGAGAACCTTTGAAGTTCGGTTAAAAAGAGAAAACACTTATATATATAAACTAACTGCTTCTTGCGGTTGCACCCGCGTTAATGGTTACTGCTTCGCTCCTTCGGGTCGTAGCGTGTTGTTATAGCTTCCTCAAGAATGGGCAATCAAATGCAAAAATATTTTTTCAAATCCGACTGGTAGGTATAGTTCCAGACATTAGCGCGTTCAAACAAACAAACACACAAACTCTTCAGTTTTATTCTTAGTATAGATATAGACTGTTGTGTATCTGTTTGTAAATATGTTCAGAGTCTTTTTCTCCAGCATGATTGTAATATTACGATATTTTTGTAGCACTCAGCTTAATGAATAATGAGTGGACTAGAGAATATGTGCATAACATTTTAGTTACTAAAATTTTCTCGCTTTAAATTACATATGGGACTTGAGTAACATTGTTAATTTATTTTTGGCAGGTACCCATTTTTACTACTCAATACCTACCTAGATTGTTAATCAAAATAAGAGCCTTTCCCTTCATTTCACTCTTTCCACGATTGCCTCATTTTGAACTTGAACCCAAGTGAAACGGATTCAAGTCCCCAAAGCGTTTTTTCCTTCTGTTCAAACCATACGGAAATCATAAGCACCCCAATAGTCGAAACATTGCCTATATCTACGTAATACATAAATAGTAGGTATTTCAATTTGGTTATCAAAGCGAACATCTTTGAACAATCAAATCGGGTACAAATTAGACCCAGCGAGTTGTCATGGCGTGTACAGTGTAATTCGTCAGAGACATAACAAAATGGTGTAGGAAAGAATTGTGTAGAATAAAATTATCTACAAAAAGTCCGCGGTAGCATATACCTATCTTTAATAAATAAATAGTTATAAGCGTATTTATGTAGGTATTCAAATTGTCGTAAAAAATGAAACCGATATACAGATACAATCTTGACGGACTCAGGCTTTATTATTTTCATAGTTACCGGGGCGAAAAGCTAAAAGACATTTTGACGACAAGTTTGAGCGGTTCAGGTTCGAATCCCAAATCGTATTTCAGATCATGGATGTTATTATGGATATGGATTATCTTAGTTTATAGAGGCAAAGGCTATAGGTAGGTATGTGATTGTACAAGTATATGAAAAAAAGGTGCGTCGGTGGCCGAGTGGTTAAGACGTCTGGTATTAACTAGACAGACCACTGGTTCGATTCCGGATCCCGGCCATGTACCAATGGGTTTTTTAATTAAAAACTTATATACATTATCTGACAAACCACACTAGACGCTTTTCCATCTAAAATATACCTCATTAGGTATAGCCTCACAAATACCATCGGCTAAACGAGGGAGACTGGATACCCTGGAACACTGTAACGTAATGAAAGAAAAAAATGTAAAAGAAAATTCTGCCTTCATTAAAAATTCAAGCAAAACATGAAAAAGTTTGAAAATATCACACAATTTACTTGAGTCCTCACGATTTTTTAACTATAACAGAAACAGGTGTTTTCAAAAATCACTCATTAATTTAAAGAAGCTCTTCAAACGGAAATCTCAATTGAAGAAAACTTTTATTCACAAAAAGTAACAGAACAGGGGACACTAAGCACTTAGTTGAGCCAAAGTTAAGAGGATCCCAAAGAAAGATTGCAAAGGAGACTAAATTGCACTCATTGGACAAACAATGGCACAAAATTCTCTTTTCACTTTTAAATTAAAGAAAATTAAACCTTACACATATAAAAATAGAATCTAAATTGTATGAACGTTCTAGATATTTTGTAATAGGGGAAATTTTTAGGGAGATGCAGGGATAGCAAAGATAAATGTCTATTATAATGAGAAATGCTCCTTTTTTCCTTTTCCAAAGCCTAATGACGTTATATCGTACTAATAGGCGACATACAGAGGGGATGTTGAAATATGAATTTATAGTAGAATTTGTAAGTACACCTGACCTTTTGTTCCTTAATGGGCACTGGGCAGGCAGGGACCTGGGACAATCGAACGGCATTTTTCATCTATCTATCTATCATCACGCCTTTCATCCCAAGAGGGGTAGGCAGAGACAATCGAATGCCATTTGTTACGATCCTGACATACCTATTTCGCCTCTTTTATATGCATCATACCTTTCATACATGCTCGGCGATTGTGTACTTTTAATATTTCCATCGATCAATACATTTTTTATATGTTCAATAAAAAATGAAGGATGAAAGATTAACTAAAAAGGTTTATATAATGCTGGCAGAGGACGACCTAAGTGTACCTTTTTCACCTCCTTTATATTCAACAAACCTCTCACAGCACTAGTTCGAACATAACCATAATTTATATCTTTTCAGTATTTATTTTGAATTTTAGCGGGTACCTCTTTTTTGTGTCTGTTTCGTGTAAGTAGGATAATGTTCTGTGGTCTAAATAGGAAATGTATGTATAATTAGCCATCTTTAGTATTCATATATTGTATAAATATTCATATATAAAACGTGCTGTTAATTTTTGTTTTCTTTTTTCATCACGGATTGCCTTACAGCTCCCGGGAACCGTTGCCGGCCAGGGTAGGTACCCAGCGGAAGACAAAGTCTTCCTCACTTAGCCGAAGATGTTTTGAGGCTATACCCTACCTAGTGGTCAGCTCTGTTGAGGTATGTAAATGGAAAGACTCTTTGTAAGGTTTGCTGGATGCACATAGATTTTTATTATAAAAACTCATTGGTACATGGTTGATGTGGGGGGATTGAACCCGCGACTTCTCAGTTGTGAGCCGACGTTTTACCCACTCGACCACGACGTTACTTTTCAAATATAAATATAATAAATAATAAAATAATAAATGGTGTGACGCCCTATGATTCTCATATAGGTAGGTACTTAATCCACCCATAAATTAATGAAAGCTTGGCGTAGTCGTGTGTCGTAATAATGCGACTAAAGTTTCCATACATAATTATATGCATTTGGACTCAGACCACGTTGGCTTATCAGATTTCTCTGTTTGTACAAAGCTAATGTATCTTCAACCCCTAACAATTATTATGCATTGTTGTTGTTTTCAAATTACCTACATATGCAATTCATCGCAGAACGGGGTCTAAATACAAGCTTATTTTTTGATATGTAACAACTTTCCACTTGATTTCCTGTAGTCTGTGGGAGTTATTTCGTGAAAAGGGACGGAAGTCTGTAACAGGAAGCCGGGGAAGCGCGCGCTATTTGATTTGACCAATGAGCGCGTGCGGATTTTCCGAGAGGTTGGTACTGTCAGCCAACAATGTGTTTGTGACGAGAAAGGGAAAAGGAAATAGAGAAGGAGAACGCATCAGCTGTGCGCTTAACATACAGTGTTGTGTATAGACAGAGTGTTAATGTTTTCAGGATATAATATTAATGTTGCTTATTACCAAGGTGAGATGTCACATGTTAAACATCATTATGCGATGATAATTACATTAAAATATCACTTTATATCTCTATCCTTCAAGACGTGTGAAACGAAAAATATATATGAAAATTGAATCACATATACGTATATTATTCCCCTGGGATGTTATATTTCGTCTCAACAATCGCATTATTAGATTTGAACTATTGTTTACTGCGAGCCGCTGCGGGGATTTTTGCCAAACAAAAGGAAAGCTCTTGGAATTTCGAGACTAGACAGTGCACGCAAACCCGTGTGGAATGCCACTGTTGAGTTTCTACAATTCCGCAAGCTTATCAGCTAAAATTTAACAACCTGTCGCGTGATGGTTGCAATTTGGTCGATGGCAACCGAATGCAAATTGCACACACTTAACCCAGTTGTATTCTTGTTGCTCGCAAATAAATGACATTTCTAATAGGAATCAAAGTGTCATTGTCACAAAGAACTGTTTTATTTGTGTATTTTGCGCTAGCGTCGGTTGTAAGTTTAGTTGCGTTTTGACAGGAAGTATTATGCAATTATCAGGGTTACTAATTCTGTTTAAAAATTGCGGATTACCCGAATATTTCGCTGAAATATTTTGTAATGTAGAAGTAGGGTGCTTTAAGTGAATCCTGAAAATATGTGCTTCAACAAATTCAGCAAGTGCAGCAACAATTTCAGGTAAACAATGCGTTGCTTCTGATAAATTTAGCTACGATGGAGTTTGAGTTTTTCATATTGTACTGTACTTAATGGACCTAAATGTGCTAACAGACTTCTTTACATGCCCTCCGAAGTGCGAGAAAAAGAAAATTGGTGCTTAGCATTTTTGGAAAGGAAATCATTCAAAGATTTTTTTTAAACCCGTTCGTTAATTTCATTGACTGAAAACCTAATATTTAATAGAGCTTTTTGTTTTCTTGATTCTTCTCATCAATGATCGCTACATATTATTAAATTCTATCTGTCTGTGCCCTTTCACGTAAAAACTACGAAACGGATTTCATTGCGGTTTTCACTATTCGATAGGTTGATTCATCCTGAAGGTTTACGACTATTAAACATGGACCTACCATGTTTAGGAGCTGAGCATTAACAGTATAAGTGAATCAAGTTGGAGGAAAAGTTAGCCCCAGCGACTTTTCATAGCGTAGACTGTCTAATCCGTGCAGAGATATAACAAAATGACGTAGGATAGAATTATGTAGAATAGAAACATCTAAAAAAAAACTACGGTAGCATATATTTATCTCCATATTGTACCCATACGAAGCCGGGAGCGAGGTCGCTAGTGTGTGATAAATGGTAAATTCTAGTCGACACAGAAATATTCGAGTTACAAAAGTGTTTCCCTACAGTTCGTACATTATCTGTGAAGCAATAACGATATTGCGTGTTGCCAGACGCATAAAGTACAATGAAAGAGCGATTTTGTTTATTATGGACCAGCGGTTAGTTCGTGGAGTTCGTAAATAACAATACTAGGTGCATATACAAAATTTCTTTTCCCATAGTTAAAAAATACATATATGGACATGGTTATTGGTGTCTCTGGCCACTGCATATGCTGCTCAAGGCCTTGATGATGTGTAGGAATAATGAGGAAGTTTAAAGGTTACTAATATGGCGTAGACTGTAGAGTCAATTCAGTTTTGGGCTGTACACTGTACAGACCAGAATTATAAAAAAAATTAGTCGAACGTAAAAGCATATTTCACGCGTTTACAAAATGACGATGAAATGATTCCATACTAAAGATATTGAAGCAACTACTAAAAGTACACAGTTCACAGACATAACTGAGCAAATTATCAAAGTAATTTAAACCTTATTTTATACACTTTAAGCGTTACATAAATTAGAGAAATTTACGAAATTCTTACAAAGTTATTCCGGGACCTGTTGAAATATTTTGAGTATTTTATCAAGAACAAAAAATATATCATGTTATTTTTATGTAGTTTTAGAGATATTTGTACCGAAACTCGCCCTTGTTTGATTGAGAGTAAGGAAATATCAGTTTATTGCATGCCAATTATTATAATATTTAAAAAATACGTTTAACACATTTCATAGATATAGATTTTGTGTATCTTTAGGTGTTCATAATATTTAAGAAACTTCAACGGAATTAAAGTAAAATGTACCTCTAAACACAACATATTACCAGTTTCCGTAAATACACCCTTAAAGGTTGGGCGTAGTCTGTAGAATATAGATACAGTAGTACTATGGAATCCGAATGACTCTGGCTGTTTCTTTTCAGGAACTAGTTCTTTTTTAATCTAAGTATGTCGATTTACTGGGGGCCCATGTCAGCAATAGACAGAGTACAGATAACAAGAGGCGTTCCCCAGGGGTCAGTGTTGGCTCCTATTCTCTGGAATGTAATGTATGATGGCGTACTGGGGACTCATCTGCCCTTAGGTACCAAGGCTTTTGGGTTCGCTGATGATCTGACATTAGTAATCACGGCGAAACATGAAGAGATGATTATGTCAAGAGGAAATGCAGCAATTAAATTGGTTGATAATTGGATGTCAAGTAGAGGGTTGCATCTGGTCCCGGAGAAGACTGAGGCAATGGTGGTCACTGGAAGGAGGAAACATCTCCCGATGCATTTCTCTATAAATGGTCAAAAAATAATTCCAAGCAAAACTCTTAAGTGCCTTGGAGTTGTTCTGGACAAGGACATGTCTTTTACGCCACACATAACAACGGTGGCAAAAAAAGCAGTGATAAGGAGTCAGGCTTTGGCTAGGCTAATGCCGAACATTAATGCACCGAGCTGGGTCAAGAGAAAGCTCCTGGCTGGAGTAGTAAAATCTACCATAAGATACGCGGCCCCAGTTTGGAGTGGAGCACTCAAGGTTTCAAGAACGCGGAATACACTAAACAGCGCTTACAGACCAATAGCTCTGAGGGTGGCAAGCTTGTATAAGACTGTATCATATGATGCAGCGATGGTCATAGCAGGTTTGCTTCCTATAGAGTTAGCCATAGAGGAGAGCTGCAAAATATTTGACCAGAGAAGCCAAAAAGTCACAAACGAACAACGGCACTTAGTGAAGCAGGAAATATACAAGAAATGGCAAAGATCTTGGGATGAGAGCAGCAAGGGCCGATGGACCCAGGCACTCATTCCAGATGTGAAAAAGTGGGAGTCCAGAAAACACGGCAAATTGACATACCACCTGTCACAAGTGCTGTCAGGCCACGGCTGCTTCAACGAGTTCCTAAGTAGGATCGGCAAAATTCCCTCAGCTACGCAGGAGCAGTCCTTTTGTGAAAATCTTGACACAGCTGAGCACACGATATTCCACTGTGCCGAATTCAATGAAATCCGAGAGGAGCTGGGAAATAAAATTGGCACAGATATATCCAGAAATAACTTCAGTGATATTATGTTAGAATGCGAGGAAAAGTGGGACACGGTTTCGAGATTCATAAAAGCGATCATGACTTACAAAGAAGAAATTGAAAGGCAAAGGAGAACCAAAACAACGGATCAGTAGAAGATCACCAGGCGCTTGTTTGATGTAATGCCATGATAGTTCCGAACAGGCGTCCCAAAAAGTGATAACGGAGGAGGGGTTTTAGCCGGTATGAGTCCGGCACTACCCAATCTACGGGTGTCCATGAAGGATTTCCCCTCCTCATAAAAAAAAAAAAAAAAAAAAAAAAAAAAAAAAAAAAAAAAAAAATGTCAGCAATAGAAATGGTTGCCTCGAATTATGGAAAAACAAATATTTTGTAGGCGGGCCCTACAGACTACAGAAAATAAAAGCAATAATTTACCTGCGAGGTAAAAATCTTTAGAACAATTTCATGTAGTATCATCAATATACTTACATAAATCTAGGATATATTAAAATATATAGTACCTACTGATCCCCTTTTTAAGATCTATGACTAGAATATTAAATTTCAGTCATGCGGATTCAATGCTTTCATCAAAATGTATTTATAGATTTTAAAATTTTTTCTGGGATAAACTATTCCCAATTTCTCTATAAATAATCCACCTGTGTCAATTCAATATGTCTAAGTGAAATAGCTGTTATTTTTTCTATGGGTTTTTAACCGACTTCGAAAAAAAAAGAAGGAGAAGGTTCTCAATTCGGACCGTTTTTTTTTTGTATGTATGTACATCGATTACACCGCCAGTTGTGAACCGATTTTGATGGTTTCTTTTTTTAATCGACAGATAATTCTTCCGGATTGGTCCCATTTTTATCTCATAAAAATTGGTTGTTTTTCAGAAATTTTGAAAAAACTGACCTTATAAGTCAATTTTTCGTAATATCTCGATGAAATATGTACCGATTTTGACGACTTATTTTTTTAAGGATATAATAATTTCTTGACATTATCTCACAGTCATATGACGAAAATCGGTTCAGTAATTTTTCAGAAATTCAGTAATTTGTCTCTGTTTACTGCTGAAAATTATATCAGAGAAAAGCCTTAGCAACGGTTGCTATTGACACGAAGTTGTCAATTTTCGTATCGACGGTGGTCTAGCGGCTAAAGGTAATGGGATGCAGCGCAGGGTGCACATTGCTCGAGGTTCAAATCCCATCCACCGCAGTATTTTTTTTAATTTTCCATCATTTTTTTTTAGTTGCGTTATTATTTATTTCTCAGGGCAACAAAATCACTTAAAAGGGAAAATAAACCTTTTAAAAAAAGTGTACCGACTTCAAAAATTTGCACTGAAAAGTAAGAAATAATAAAAATTTCGTCGTAGAATTTGAAGACGGTTGGTGCAAAATTAGAAATAATTTTGTACCCAAATTCACTAATCTAGATAATTCATTAGGAACCTACGATCATCAGTACAAACACAGATAATATTGAACAGATCTTTATGTCCCTAGATGTTTACTTAATTTTGTATCCTAATTTGGCACCAACCGTCTTCAAATTCTACGACGAAATTTTTATTATTTCTTACTTTTCAGTGCAAATTTTAAAAGTCGGTACACTTTTTTTTAAAAGGTTTATATTGAATATGAAATATGGGTGTATAAACTTTGCCCCCGTTTTCTCTTTTATAATATATCACAAAGCTTTTGATTTTTTTTAGACGCTGTTATACCATTACCCTTCAATTATATACATTGCATTTTTTGTAGCTCATTGAAAATTCAAAATAAAAATTATTTTATGATTTTATAATTGGTCAAAAATAATAAAATAATTAATAACAGGGGCAAAATGATCCTTGGTGGATTATTTACTGAGAAATTAGGAATAGTTTATCGCCATACAAATTATGGATATAGTGATGACCTAGTTAATATTTAGGTGTGCTAATAAAATAATAATTCTAAAGAATATACGTTATAGAAGTTATAATAGCACGATCCGTAAATATAATTAATTATTGAAGAAATCTCCTGTAAGAAATCAACCAACATTTTCTTCTTCCTTCTCTTTTGTTTAGGCTCCATCAGTGAACAGTTTTATTAGGTACCAATGTTAAAATGTACTCACCAAAATGTGCAGACAGCAGATGCAACAGGAAAGACCGTGACTTACCTTGAATAGATGCTCGACCTAAAATTTAAAAATTGCACATAATTAATTTTCGGGATTTTACATGCGTGCGTAGATGATATGATGCGCTGATATCGGTTGTCCTAAAAGAACTGTCAAAAACCAATATAAAATTTGTGATTAAGGGGCGGTGGTCAAGGTCATCTTATAACTGTCAAAAATATGGCAAATCTCAGTTAATCCTGGAAAGGTAAGTTTATTTATACAACATTTCCTCGCCATCAATGATAGTTATTATTTGAAATTGGATGTAGCCATATTTTTATTATTTAGGGTTCTATAGAGCCGTAGTTTTCAATACGAGCATTGCCTTTGCGTTTTGGAAATTATGGCTACTTAGAACTTTTAATAATGAAAATATGGCTAAATCCAATTTAAAATAATAACTATCAATTGTGGGGTGAGGAAATGTTGTATAACTAAACTCACCTTTCCAGGATTAACTGAGATTTGCCATATTTTTGACAGTTTTAAGATGACCTTGACCAACAGTTCCATCAAACTATACCTAGTCTAGTCAAAGGAGGTAGGTTAGACTGCTGTTGATGTCATGATAGCTATCAGAAGATGGTAAATCCATTTTAACATCGTCAGTTTCATGGTCCTGAGACGTACCAAAGTTAAAACATTATTTTATAGGTTATGTACACAGGAAGTGAAAATAATTTCAAGCTAAAATCTTTCAATAGAACGTGCTGTGTAGATTCTAATATACTTCTAAGACACTGTAATAAACAGATTCGAGCATGGTTTTGTTTGGTTAGTTGTTTTTCTAGGATAATTAAGTAAAACTTACCGACTGACTATGTCCGCCAAGTCCTTCTCCTCGGGTTCTTAAATCAGCTTTTAAATGCGCTACAGTCCAGTTCGCGTACGTTTTCACTATTAGTCCCAATAACACCACAATATTATACTTTTCTCTAAATTATGGTAAAATAATCGACAACTCAAACTGCAATAGGTTAATCAAATGCAGCGCCATCTGCGTTAGGTTTGCGTTTTCTTCCCCAGTGAGGGTAGGTATTTTCATTTTTTTCTTTTCAGTCTGTTCATTATAAGTATGAATGGAAAGCACTTCTTCTTTTTCTTCTTTTGATATATATGGCAACAGCGCTGACTTATCGTCGCAATTCTGCCAATGTACAGTGTTTAATCTTGTGCAATAGTATATGCCGATAAATCGGTAGCTAAGATTATCCCGCCGACTGTGATAGATCTTATTCATCGCTGACTAATCACAATCATCACTGCGCGGACGGGAGCGAACGTCAGCCGCCATGACAGGATGTGGAATCAAGCAGCTATTATAGTTTTATATAAATATTTACTTTAGAGACGTAGCACAAATGAATTGAATAATCGATTATTTCTCAAAACAAATTATGATCGGTTGGAATGATTATTTAATATTTATTTTATTTTTATTATTATTTTTCAGCAGTAGCTGCTTCTCATCTTAATTTGTATTTTATAACAATCCAAATAGCAATCTAACAGCTTGGAAGTCCTTGATTCAATCCCCAATTTCTATTGTCCAGCAAGTTAATGTGGGTAAACTAGGGTAAACCCTATGTTAGTATTCTGTTCAATGGGTAAATAATTTGTAACAGTTTCGGATTGTGTACATGCTCGATAGAAAATCACCCTTGCTTTAGTACGACAAATTTACTAACCAGGTCAAGCGAAATTGAAAAATTTCAGGGACTGTTATTGAAAAAATATGTACCTAGTGCATTCGAGAATTATTTATTTTTACTTACACATTTTTGGAATGAGACAAGAGGGGTAGGCAGAGACAATCGAATGCCATTTGCTACGATCCTGACATACCTATTTCGCTTCTTTTATATTCATCATACCTACCTTTCATACATGCTCGGCGATTGTGTGTACTTTTAATATTGCCTTCGATCAATATTTTTTTTATTTCAAGCAAGCAAGGTATTTGGTGGACTAAACAATGCATACACAAATTTATTCATAATTCTGATTTAATTCCATCACTTACCTACTTAGGGAAGCGAGACTTGGGTATGGAATAAGAAGCATGAAAGTAAGATAAATGCTGTGGAAATGCTGTCTTTACGTAAAATGTTAGCTATAAAGCGTATCTATTGACCGCATCCGGAACTATGTCATTAGAGAAGAATGCGGAGAAAAAGATGATGTTGTGACTAAAATGAAGATAAGTAGTTTACGCTGATTTGGACACGTTGAAAAAATGAAGGATGAAAGATTGACTAAAAAGGTTTATATGGCTGAAGTGAAAGGAAATGCTGGCAGAGGACGGCCTAGGTGCACTTTTATTGAACTAGATCTCTGTAATATATCTATAAGAACTAAAGGTAGCTGGTTAATAAAATAGCAATAAACATAAAAGCATATTTCAGTATGAACCCCTCTTAAGGACGCGTTTACTACTACGTTTAATACTAGCTTTCCGCTCCTGGCTTCGCCCGTGAAAAAATAAAATATAGTTTATATTACTCTGGGATATCGTAGTTTTCAATTCGTGAAAGATTTTTTAGAATCGGTTCAGTAGTTCGAGAGCTTACCCCACATCCAAACTTACAAACTTTATAATATTAATATTTCTATTACATTTAGTATAGAAATGATGGCGATTTTCCTTTGGCATTTAATAATGATACCTTGGTCCAAGAATCAATTTTGTCAAATGTACATCCGAGGTACATCCCCACTTGTGATATTTCTTTCAGAGACACAGTTTCATCTAAAGTTCACTTCACCTCCATACAAAGTTCCCACATATTGCATGACTTCAAAAACCTCTCTTGTTTTCTAACCAGTACCCGGAGGCTACTTTGATAGACTAGGTTGACAATGCTTTATATTTTAAATCCAAAAGTACATATTTTATTAGGTACTATACCTATAATAATCTTATTTACTACATACATACGTACACACAAGGTAAAGAGGATGAAGCGCCAATTCTATCGATCTTTCCATACTTTTCTTTACACGCACAAATCTATTTTTAGTATTTGACCTTTTTCAGGACATCAGACACTTTTAGTCAATCTTTCATCCCACATTCTCTTTCAACGTGTCCAACCCAGAGTGAACTACTTTTTTTTTTCATTTTAATTGCATCATCTTTCACTCGACATTCTTCTCTAATGTCGTCGTTTCGAATGTAGTCAATACGTATTACATCATTCTAAAAGTGGCCACACATTCTTACGGTCCACCGAAATCGACCACAGACTCGTCCAATTCTTGTAAGGAACGGTCCGCCTAATTCATTTGGCGGCCGAATTTTCGGTGCGATGCCGGACCAATGTGTGGCCTACGTAAGTAGGTACGTAAAAACCGTGTTTCCACAAAATTATCTTACTTTCATGCCTCTTATTCCATACCAAGATAGATGTCGAAGTTGTAAGGGTTTGTTTTGGACAATCCCCTAAAAATACCAAATTGTGGTCACCATTTTTACAAGTCCGACATTGTGTTCCGAACATACCCCGTAATGGAACAGCGGTGTACGATTTGCAACCTATATTGAAACTTTCTCCTATTTCCTACTAAATTAAACCCTCGTTTCAAACTTAAAACAAAGTTTAAAGGATTTCAAATATTGTCTCGAGGCTTTCATAAATCCGTGCACGATTGAAAAGGAAAATTATGATCCTGAAGGTATAAATTACAGGCATTTAGGTTCGGTGCCCATCCTGACATGAAAATAACGTAGGTAGCAAGTAGCATGACCTCAGATCATGATCTGAGAGCATGACTCTGACTTGACAGTTTGACACAGACTGACCAATCTATGTGACATCGCAGCGTGCCTTGCTATACATATAGATACGTACACTTTAGGTCCGTGGAGTTCAAATGTCAAAAAGTTTAAGATATAATTATCCTGATCTGAGAATTATCCCCTCGACTGATGATTTTACTTACTTGCACACAACGACAGTTATTCACCAGCCAATGGAAGGGAATTGCTTAGTGTCAATGTCATATAGGTGGACACGTTTACCAAAGTCCTTTTCGTGTGATGGTTAGGTATAATCTCCTGTTTCCGTCCCTTCGCATTTGAAAACCTTTAACCAAAACTAAACTCACCAAACAGTAAAATCCGTCACAAGAGGCGTAAGTCCGAAGATAAGTTGCGAGACAGGTAATCGGTCCAAATTAGAGGCCGGACCGTCCCGGGATTACTGGACAAATCTCCCGTCTGATGATTCAATTTAAATTTGCATGCCTGGTACAGGTTTATCGGCCAAAATTAGTATTCTAACACGCCGTCTTTCTTAATTCAACGTTATGAATTTGGGATTAGGTGCTGAATTGTGAGAGAATTTCACTTGGGAATAATATCTACAGATAATAGGATTTATTATTAAATTTAATGGTAGCTGTAGGTACAGTATTATACTAAGAAATAATATTATAACTAGGTATATAGAATTATACATAATAATAATAAATCAGGGAGACTTGATCTTCCGCTGTGTACCCTGGAACACGGTTTCGGGAGCTGAAAAGCAACTCGTCAAGAAAAAAAAATTTGTGTACTTATATGCACACCCCGCCGAGCAGTGTCTAAATGGGTAATTATTCTCTGTAGAATCAATATTGATTCTCAAATCTCACTCGTGGCTGTGCTCGTGTCAAAAATGTTAAGCATCAATTTTCTATAAGAATCGAGTTCTCGGACTTCTAAAAATAACAGATAGGTCGGCCATCTTACTTCTGTTAAAAATATAGCAAATCTCAATTAATCCTAGAAATATAAGTTTATTTAGATATACCTACCTACAACATTTTCAACTCAAATTGCTGATAGTTATTATTTTAAATTGGACTAAGCCATATTTTTATCATTTAGGGTTCTAAATAGCCGTAGTTTAGTTCAGACTATTTAGAACTCTTAAATAATTAAATCATGGCTTAATGACTTAATCCAATTTTATAATAATAACTATTAGCAATTTGAGTTGAAAATGTGGTATAAGTAAATAAACTCATTTTTCAAGGATTAATTGAGATTTGCCATATTTTTGACTCGATGTAGACTCCATACCTATCTACTGTACAGAATCAGATGTCACTTGTCTAGGTACTTTGAATTTTCCCAATTATCTCCCCCTATTGTTTGTGGTGACAAAAACACAACTACAATGGTTTTTTCTCGTTATCCTAGCATCCCTCTACGCAGACACTCATTAACATTTAAAGTGCGCCCAAAACTCGCTTCGAATGCGATAAGAGATTATGCAAATTTAAATCAAATTGTTAGTGGGCAGGGATTTGTCAGACTAATACTAGAATTGGTACATTCGAGGGGTAAGGTAAAGCAATTTGTTCACAATTTGGAGACAAAATAAGAATTTGATTTCAAACAAAAAAACGGCCTTTATACCTTGTGGCCAGAGACATTGGTGTCGACTTTTATGCTTTTATTAAACAAAACATGAGGAAAGTCTGTTGCTGCACGCACTGGTCCGGTATCTCACCGAAAATGTTCGGTCCGGCCAGCCGTATGATCGATATTGACACAGGCCACATATTAGCGATGTAAATCATAAAATCTACATCACATGCAATTCACTCACTCACACAGACACACAAGATTCGATTAAACAAAGGCGTGTGGATGTGTGTGTGACAGATCGTTCTGGACATCGAAATCAACTACAAATACAAGTTCGTTACAAGAATTGGACGAGTCTGTAGTCGATTTCGGTGGACCTTATGGCGACGCGCAGGGGATTGGACGAATAATATGTGGCCACCATTAATAACCGAGATACGTAATACGGAGGCAGACTGCAAATTTAGTCAATCTTTATTATGTTGACACAACAGTTTTACAATATTTTCATCACATTTGACAGGGGGACTTTACATGATATGTTATGGTTCACAATTTTTACCCTGGGCCTTAAAACTTATTCTCTGTAATATTTTAACCGATAAAAACTCTTTGTTCTTCATTTTGTTTCAAAGCTTTTCCATTTAGATATACCTCAACAGAACTGGGAGCATAGACAATGTACAATAAACGAATAGAATCGACTGAAATACAACCACGTGACCTAACGAAACTGTCGTTCACTCTGACGAAACCAAGGAGTTTATATACGTATATAGACTCTTTGAAGTATATAAACTCCTTGTAGAAAACGAAGCTTAATTTATGTAATGTTGTCTACAGTTAGCGTCTTTCGTGAACGCTAAGTTAGCGTCTGCTCATACCCTGTAGATAACGCTGAAAAAAATGGCGAAGGTTTTGGTCAACCAGCAAATTTTTCGAGTATTATAAAAATTCAACAAAAAAAGATTGACTAAAAAGGTTTCTATGGCTGAAGTGAAAGGAAATGGTGGCAGAGGGCGACCTATGTGTACTTTTATTGAACATATAAAAATAGTATTGATCGATGGAAATATTAAAAGCATGTACAAAAGGTGTGATGAATATAAAAGAAGCGAACATATGGCATTCGATTGTCTCTGCCTACACCTCTTGGGATAAAAGGCGTGACGATAGATAGAAAGATAGATTCAACAAAATATAAGTACATTATTTATTTAATTTTAACTACTGTAAACAACATAAATTTAATAACTTATCAATAAAAACACTTTTCCGTTTCATAAAGGCAACTTTATAATGCTTGAACAGTTATTTTTCATTTTTCATTTTCACCAGGCGATCCCACCAAAAACCATCGTGTGCGCGCTCGCACCGCTTTGTTCCTTACCAGTCTCTTTTTGTCATCAAGAGATGGAGCCAGGTCATACAAAACATCTTGCTTGTATGGCAATATCAACACTGTCGGATAACTGTTGGCTATCTCAAAAAGGCACTCCAGGCTTTTTATTCTAACATCCTGTTCAATAAAAAAAAGTATATTAGTTACATATACCTACATTTGATTAAGTAGTATATAGATGGAAAAGCCTCTTTGTACGATTTGTCGGAGATTTTTTTATTATAAAAAACCCATTGGTACATGCTCGGATGTGGGAATCGAACCTGCGACTTCTCAGTTGTGAACCGACGTTATACCCACTCGACCACTGACGCCTACAATAATTTATTTTATAATAAACTAGCTTTCCCGAACATAGCCTATGTCACATCCCCGAGATGTTTCTATTAGTGAAATATTTTTTAGAATCGGTTTAGTAGTTTGAGAGATTGCCGGTTACATTCAAACTTACAAACTTTACCTCTTTATAATACTAGAAGACCCGAGCGAAAACTTCGTTAGTTCAACTGATCTCCAATAGATGGCGTCTTTTGCAAAATAAATAAATTGGTCGTATTTTAAAAGAACCATTTAAATTAGATTTGTTTCTTTATTTTTCGTCATTAGAGGGAAAAATAAAATGGCGTATTTTATATTAACATTAATATATAGAGATTAGTATAACAGACTAGGTTTCCGCTCCGGTCCGTGGAAATTTTTGAAATGTAACATTTTATCTGGTCCTCCAACTACCTTTGTGCGAAAAAAATGTATAGTCCTTACCATAGATTTAACATATTGAGTCAAATTAATTAACCGCGGCAACATAGTCTGGAAGCTGTCCGCTATAGTCTTCTCCTTGGCCCGAGCGAGGTGCTTCAGTACATCTGTCATCACGTAAACCAAATCCTTGTTGTCGTACTCGAGGGAGTCTACCACGAGAGACGATATCTGAAACAACAATATTTTTAATCTAAGTTTAAGGATGTGATCCATTGGCGGGATAATCTGTCGGATAGAGCGGAGTACCAATCGATGAACCCCTTGGTAGATTGTCTTACTCGTTAGAATCCTACCTTCCAGTAAGCTACGTTTTTCTACTTATTTGGATATCTATTAGTAGAGATTAGTCGGATTATGTACATAACTTTTTATTGAAAAAAACACATTCAATCACGTTTGAACAGCTGAACGGATTTGCGTAAAACTCATATGGAAAATATCATATTAAAGGACCCAAGAATCAACACATTTGGCTGGCTATTTACAGGCGGATAAAACCACAAGCAAAAACTATTGTATAGGCACGAATATATAAAATTACACACGGTATTGGCAAGCTTGACTTGAAACTAAACACGCAGATTGAGTGATTGGAAACGCAAAGTGAGCCTTATCCGAGTCCAATTTGACTCATATTGGCTTGCAAATGACCATGCCATCGATTTCTAGGTATTTTTTCACTTGAATTTCAAATAAATGTACAGTACGACTAAAGAAATAATGCGCATAGAAATCTTCGCCATACTTCGTATTTCCGACAAAAACCGAATCACAAAACGTAAATTCTTAAATAATGCACTTGCCCTTTAAACCTTATTTGAAAGAAATTAAGGTTCATGGTCATTTAAAACACGTGCAGAGTTGCCCTCATTGCCCTTTATGCTCTCACTTGTTTTAAATGAACTAACTTGAACTCTAAATTCATTGCAATAAGGTTTAAAGTACAAAAGCAATATTTAGGCGCATGTGTTTTGTGATTCGGTTTTTGTCGGAAATACGAAGTATGGCGAAGACTTCTATGCGCATTATTTCTTTAGTCGCACTGTACTAAGGTAATCTTCTGTGCGTTAGTACCTACTGTTGTATATTCTGTGGTATAGGTATGGAAAAAGTTCTACCTTTTCAGCTTCATTTGTTAGCACAGTTTTGGAGACAGTCCCCAAAATATAGGCCCACGACAATAAGTAGGACTCCTTAACGCCAGGGTTTGACGTGTCAAAATTTTCCGTTAACGTCATATAACTTTGATACAATCTCTGTTTGTAAAGAAGACTCGTGCGGCAATGGCATTTGTGGTTTAAATAGTCTTGCGATTCTATTACGATCACTCTAATGGCTTCGGCAGCGTTTGTGCACCATTCCACACTTGATAGAGCTATTACTATCTGAAATGGAAAAATATTAATTGGAATGACTGATAGCATTGATAGCTTTGGACTTGAAACGGGTTCAAATCTCTCTTGACGAAAAATGGTAAGCTAAGGATTCAAAAAATTTACCTATGCTCTGTTCAATTTATGATGGTATGCATGACAGGTAGGCATTAACTTTTGAGATATTTAACAGCACAAATCTAAAGTTTTTATTTCAATATCCATTTATTATATCTATTAGTTAAATTGGTTTTGTAATAATAGGAATAATATTTTAATAAAAAAATCCTCACTTATACTTCAACAGTCATCTAAATATATAAAACCGTCGTGTCGCTGACTGACTGACAATTAACGCACAGCCTAAACCACTGAAGATATAAATATGAAAATTGGAAGGTATATTCCTTAGTGGGTGAAGAGGTGCGCTATGAAAGGATTTTTCGGAAATGGGGTGTAAACGTTGTATTCGTAATACAATTCGCGGAAACTCCTAGTACAACAACTACTAGTACAATCATATAATGAACAGAGTGTAGTATCTTAGTCGGGAATATAAAGTTTAGTAAACTCTTCTATAGATTTTGTATTTTTTACTAACCTTTTTCAGCCAGAACAAAAACAAATCGCTGCCTCTTAGTAGCAGCCCCTTAGTTATCCAACCACACAAATATATCACATTTGGACATACTTTCTCTTCCTCCCGACTACACGAAGACAGTCTTTCCTTCAATATCCCGTACAGCGAGTCAAATCTTTCGCCAAACTCCGCTTTATTCAAAAAATGTGCCACTAACACACAAGATTTAGTCCTCACACACTCCTGTTCACTTTCCAACGATAATTTCAACGTCAACGTCATGATATCCAAAAACTTCGCCTTGAACAAACTCTGCCTTAGCGAATTATACAACGATTCCAGAACTAAAAAGTAGACCTCTTGCTTTCTAGTATAACTCAATAGGGCATCTGTGTGTTTCTCTATCAATATTTCCTGTTTTTCATGAGACAAACTCGCTACAGTGTTTGATATTAGAGAATATCCATGTTCTAGGGAATCATGGGAGGTACTAGCTGACATTTCAGTAATTAACCAATTTATAACAGAATCTACTAATCCGTGATCACTTTCAATTTCAGCTACTTTTTCTTTCGTAAACAATTCATTATTGGATATAGACGCACACATAGCTGTCACAACTTTATTAGCCTCTTCTTTGTCAGTAGATATAATTTTTAACATTTCTTCTATAATTATTTTCGTAAAGTCATCAATACTAGCCAAGTTACAGAGTAATTCTAAACGCTTTTTCAAAACTGTCTTGTCTTCTGTTAAGTTGTTTAAATCGCATTTACCTTTTACAACAAGATCCATAATCAATTCTGGAAATTTTCTAGCTAATTCGTGGACTGTTTGAACTGAAATCGTCATTAGATCGCCGTCTTGTGCGTGTTGTACGTTGTGAATTAACACTTCAACAAAAGGCAGAACAAGATCAGCTTTCATAACATCTTTGACTCTTATCAAAGTTTTGAAACCTTCTATCTGGTATTCCTTGCCATGATTGCTAACAGCCGCAAGACATAGCTCCGGTATTTCATTTAAAAGAGATTCGACTTCACCTTGTAGTTCCCAGTGTTTGGCTAGATCTGATAAATCGCCTAAAAAGTGTAAGCAAACAATTTGCAACTTAGATGATGTGTTAAAGCCGTAATAAGTTAAGGAAGCCGGTACCATAGCCTTGACAATAATTTCGCATGATTCCTTCGATGCGTTAGCAACCGTCAACAGAACTTTGGTTGCTTGAGCGAACTGCGCTACAGTGCCAGCCTCTGCAATCTCCGTTTGCATTGCTATAATGATTCCTTTGATAAAGTTTTCGAAATTTTGATCTGTGCCAACGGAAGTTGAAAGTTTTCTAGTCAATGCAGAGAGGGTCTCGTGTGCTGTCATAATAAGGTCGTGGTCTGTCTTGTGCCCTATATCTCTGTGTATGGAGGACCAGAGAGTTTTCATGTACGGGAAGTAGGTATCCACGGGAAATACGTTACAGCTGATTACCTGGAATTATATAAAAATCTATATTTATAATTTCGTCGATTGGTATGGTAGACTTGAGTGAAATCTATCACAGATTCGAATTGTTTAGTATGTACCGAGACGTGGTTGATTAACCGTATTATGTATCTCAATTACTAACAAAATGCGATGGTAACCGTCCACAGATTAGTAATGTACGACAAACGGGGAAGAGCGAGCTTGCACTGTCACTCTTCGGTTTTTGTTAGTAACCGAGATATGTAAAACGGGGCATATCATGGTTTAGTTAGATGCTTGAATGTGTGCATGCTAATGTATTTACTTGTGGAAACATGGTTTTTGTGGGCTTCACTTTGATCGTCCGTCGGCGATGTACGCCAAGCGACTAAACGCGGCCTAAACAACTGAGTGGCTTGGACGCCGCAACTCGAATGCCAAAATTGCGGCGAATCCATACAGATTGCATGAATCATCTTGTCCGTAGCTTGTGTGCAGCAGGTCTTGATATTAACTGAATCTCGCGAGATGTAGTCTAACTTTATATTTTTCTCTTTCTAAACGAGATTTTATCTTCGCAGGTAGATTAATTCTTCGTGGTTAAGAAAAAATATCTTAAAAATACCAACCAGCAATTTCATAGAGTCAATTTTGGCCAATCGCAAGCTCGAGTCCAGCTTTTCGATAAGCAGCACCAAGCAATTCTCACCAAACTGCGGTATCGCACACAAACAGGGCGCCAGAGCATTCGCCAGATCATCCCTTGTCACCGCAGCGGGATCATCGGGGGACGCATTAAAATCAATTGGATAATAACATGATATCACTTCAAACATTTCATCAACTAAATGACCAATTGGTATGAGTGACATGAATCTTGGTAGAAACGTGAACAGAAACATCAAGTTGCGGGGATCACGTTCACCATCGATTGACGTTATGACGCCATATACCAAATCTGGGCCGAGATTTTTCAAATCTGTAAATGAAAACAAGATTTTTTTTAAATAATGCTATTTATGTATTTATTGTATTTACTTATATGCAAACCAAACCCGCCGACACAGCCCAGATAGATGATTCTTTTAAAATAAAGGCGCCGACATCGAATGTCGGCTGGTCGGCAGGTTTGATGTACTATAGACTCCTTTTTTTTGTTTAATAATGTTTGTTTTTTTGTTTTTGTTTAATCAACTTCTCAATTTATCTCAATATTTTAAAGATAAAAATACTTTTTATATATACAACTACTTAAAAATAATATGAGTGAATATAGTTTAGAATAGTAATAATTATGTTCATAGAATATGTGGCACATTGTTTATAGCAAATAATTATTCTAATTCCTTATCACACAACTTATTTGTGTAAAACTGTTTTAAAATCAATAGGTTAAGGTTCATGTATGAATTGATAAAATGAGATATTTCTGTGTTAATTTGATGAACATCATTATATTAGAAAACAATATTTATATACCATCAGCTAAAGGAGGGAGACTTGGTCTTCCACTGGGTGTACCCTGGAACTGTACATGTTATATTTCTCAAGTTGATGAGCTTAGTTGAATTGGATAAAAACATAATGTGCTTATTCAGTTCAACTGGGGGGCTTACCACAAAACAGTGTTTAATAAGTATTTTAGCTAAATTTATTACTTACTCTCTTACAAATCTGTCATTCAATATAAAAGAATAAGATAGAACAATGTTTAAACTAAACACTGGTTAAACACAGTTAAAGTTTAAATATATAAGCATTTAAGAATTTACAATATTTTGGTAAATGACAAAGACTTGTATTTTAAAGAAAATTATTTTACTACATTTTAAGTTTTGTAGATGATGAATTAATTGGTTTAGAATATATTTGATAGCATTGTTTTAGTTTTAAAACAATTTTGTAAGCCCAATAACTGAACATTTCCTGAGCTTTTAACATTTATGTGTTTGTTTGTTTGTCCTTGTTGACAAATCAACAATTTAATGTAGGTTTTGCACAGAAATAGTTGGAGGTACCAGAGTGACAGAGATTACTTTTATCCCAGAATAATCTCATTTCCTCAGAAAATCTTTCAAATAATGCAGTACCTACCAAATTTGAGGAGAAAAGCCACTCCCGGCTTAGCCTTATAAACATTTGAGTTCCAACTTAGTCTGTAATAGTAGTAATAGAGGCCGAGATTCCTATACAGGCTCTGATGAAACATGAAGATCCTTGATCATACCCAATTTTCACCAAACATGGCAAAAAACCATATCATAAATACCAAACACTTTAAAATTGGTTTAGCAATCTTGGAGCTACAATTTTCACAGTTTTCTTTAGAAAATTGATTCAGTAGTGCTTCTATATCCATAATTTTTCTGGGATAAACTATTCCTAATTTCTCTGTAAATATTCCACCTGTGTCACTGTAATATAGTAGGTATATAGTTTCTTATTCAATATATCTAAGTGAAATAGCTGTTATTTTTTAAATGGGTTTTATTGAATCAGAAATATGGATGGTTAAACTTTGCCCCCGTTTTCTCTTTCATAATGTATCACAAAGCTCTTAATTTTATAAGAAAGAAATAACAGGGGCAAAAAAATCCTTTATTTTACCACCCATATTTCCTATTCAATAAAACCAATTGAAAAAATAAGGCTATTTCACTAAGATATATTAAATAAGTAACTATATGCTAAATTATAGTGATACAGGTGGATTATTTACAGAGGAATTGGGAACAGTTTATCTCCATACAAATTATCAATATTGGGCTCTTAAGTGATTATAAAATTCTTTAAATAAATATACTTACATTCAGAACCTCTATCAATAAGAATTTCTATGATCTTGTAGATATTATATCTGTCATGTCTAACTTGAGATTGGCAGGGAACTTCATGAAACATTGTAGTTAGAAATTCACCACTGTTGCTAATTTCATAGTTGTCCATTGCAACAACAAATAGATATCCTTCCAAAACTAGAGGTATTATCCTATGATTGTCTTTAAGACGGTCTGTGTAAAATTTTGATATATACTTTATTTGAACATCAGTTAGATACTCTTTTGGTAGTTGCTGTAGGACTTTGGTGAAAAATTTCATTCCTTTTGCACGATTTTCTATTTCTTTATTGGTGAGGACTTTTGCCATGTTTTCAACCATTCTGGTGATTTCGAGGTTTCCACATACAATATCTGTAACATTTTATAACGATATTTAAGTGATGGAAGATATATTGTAAACATTTCGTACAATATTAAAATAAGAAATGAATTTTAAGTGATTTCTACAAATTTATAGCAAAGTACTTTTATTCACTCTTTAATTGTTTCTTACCTGTAACAACATTGTGGATATCATTAAAAATTTCATCGTCTTTCAATATTTTATCTGAAAGTTCTTCAGTAAACCAAATGGAAGCCATTATTTATATAAAGCGTCAAACGGTGATTAAAATCAACATTAGTGAACTTTTAATAACAATTTATTCCATTAGTGGACAATAAGTATTTAAAATTCACAGTAATTTTGTACAATAATTTCAACTTAATTATTTTGAGGTTAATTAATTATTATGCTGACATTTGACATATCCGTGACTGACAAGTGCAGCCAACCAAAGCAAAACTAATCAACTGAGCGCTTGGTGGAATGTCACCGGAAGGAATGAATGAAATCCTCTACCTCTACCGACCTCTACCGTAGAGGGTTCTAGTATATTCCTTGGTGGACTTAGTTCCTTTGCCTGATCCTGAAAAGGAACAAACAAGGAGGAACAAATTAACAAAAAAAAAGCAATGCTGCTGACTGATAGATGCAAGCTCTGTCTACGGATTATATTATGTCAAAATCAAATAAATTATCAATATTTTTGAGGTTATTTTGTTTGTATTGTTTGAAAAGTGATGCAATGTTGTGCATAAATATTACTTACCTGAATTGTATGTAACTAATAATATAATTTACTTAAAATGTCACACAGGAGTTTAATTGATATAGTTCTAAAATACCGTAAACCGCGGTATTTGAACAACATAGTTTTCTTTCCAAGTGTAGCCAATTCTTATTTTGGAAGATGTTCTACGCTGCCTGCTCGACCATTCTTCACTTCAACGCCTAGAATTCAATCTCCAAGAAACTTTGGTACAAGTAGTTTAAATTTAAATGATGTGCAACCACAAGAAATAAAGACAGAAGGAAAGTTTCAACTTATGTTCACATGTAAAATTTGTAACACAAAGAATTCAAAGTTTATAACCAAACTAGCGTATTATAAAGGCGTTGTAATTGTAATTTGCGACGGTTGCAACAATAAACATTTGATTGCTGACAATTTGAACTGGTTTTCTGATATGAATGGTAAGAAAAATATTGAAGACATAATGGCTGAAAAAGGGGAAACTGTGCAGAAAATTATGTCGCAAGATTTGGAATACATTGCTATGAATTTGGTTAACAAGACACCACAAGATGAACAAATTGATATACCACTTTTGAAGACATAGTGTTCCTATTTGAATTTTTTTAATTATAATTTTCTGGTATAACCCTTGCTTAATTTTTAAATATGAAAATTACAGAACAGACCTTTGGTCATACCATTATGTAAATATATTGTATAAAAACAATGCTGTTGTGTTATTACATGTTCTAATAAAATATTAGGTCAATTAGGAGACAAAGACAGAGGAGTGGGGTTAGAACTTGCACTGGAAACTTTTATGAAAATTGAAATTTATGTTGCAGTTTTGAGCCAACTAATGTACAACTATTATTCTTCTTCTTTTATTATGGCTCCACCAATGTTAATCGATTCTTTCAGGATTTCAGTTATAAAAAAAAAGCTAATATATAGGCTCTTGGGGGCCCCTGGGGCTCTTATTAATCACAGTGTGGGTGGGATTAAACCAGATTTCCCAACATGTCACGACAGAATGCGTGCGTCGGTCGCCATGACATGACGTCTTTAATGACTAGTCTGTAGATACCTACGTTTTACACAATAAAACACATAATTATGCTCAAAGTATAAATCCTTTATTGTAATATAGGTATAATATTTGAGTTTACAATCACATTAATATGGCCAATTGTACATTATTCGATTCAAATTCTTAACATTACAAAATGGTAATAATATCTTACAATAAGACTCGTAGCATACTTGGCACAAATTGGTAAACATTCATATACTTAGAGGTAAACAAAGCAGTGAGATTTAAAGTCTATTATCCCCTTAGAGTACTAAGATACAGGAGAAGTCTCTCTAACATCTATAAATCTATCTAGCATCATGCCTTTTATGTCAAGAGGGGTCAGCAGGGACAATCAAATGCCATTTGCTACAATCCTGACATACCTCTTTCGCTTCTTTTATATTCATCATACCTTTCATACATGCTCAGCGATTGTGTGTACTTTTAATATTTCAATCAATCAATACATTTGTTTATTTTTTAGTAAAAGTACACCTAGGTCATCCTTTGCCACCATTCCCTTTCAATTCAGCCATATAAACCTATTTAGTAAATCTTTCATCCTTCATTCTTTCTACAAAGTAAAAGCTGTTGTGACCACTTGACATATCCATAGTCTTAGTTCTCTAAGATTATCCCTGAATTAGCTCACAATTAAATAATGTGTGAAAGGTTATGATGAATATAAAAGAAGCGAAAGGGATATGTCAGGATTGTAACAAATGACATTCGATTGTCTCTGCCTACCCCTCTTGGGACGAAAGACGTGATGATAGATAGCTCACAAGAGTAAATGGAATGGAGAAAATCTAATTCTAGATTGCTAGAGCTGGCATTGTCTGGAAATTTTTCCACAGAATAGTAATGTATGATAAATGGTACACTCGCTCTCTGTTAAATTTACTAATCTGTGAATGCTTAGTATATATACGTAATATTTCTAAAATGCTATTAGTGGGGGTACTATATTGTGCTCATCTTACGTTGCGCGACCTGTACCAGGACGGTTATTGATGCGCAGAATACTATTTTTGGGTCTGCTTATGATGCGCAGAATATTAATTTTAATTTTACCAGCAGTAAAAAACAATCGTAAAAACAAACACCAATAAATCAATTATAATAAATATACAAGTTATATTGCACTCGAATTACATATGCGCAAACATTCCCCCACTTTTTCGTCGAGTGCTTAAGAACCGTCCCGGTACCTATACTAATACATATTGTTTCAAATAAGTAATTGGTTTCAACAAGAGAAAACATGACTGTAGACCTGCTTCAGGCTCTGTTAGATCAAGTTAATGTATGGACTGTGCTGTGCAAGATTACTATGTAAAGGAATCTCTTTTTTTACTATTTTGACAACAGTCAAAACCAGTTATAACAACATTGAAGGGACATTATATGCATTTTTGTAAGAAAATTAGTTTTTAAATAAAATTAATTGTCAATTTTCAGTGCTATAGTCTCACCACCATCTATTCAATGTTCAAAACTCTGATGATTATATTCAATATTTCTCCACAAGTAGAATTTATAAGGCACTTTAACATCACATTATACTTATTTTATAATACAGAAATATTCTTATCAATTATCCTTAAAAAAGGTGAAGGTTCTATTACTGAATGCCCAGTAACTCTTATAGATGCATATATCTTTATTACATAGTATATTCTTTTAAGGATATAAATTGGTAAATGCTTAATAAACATTATTTCATTAATCTATCTGTGCCCAACTATTGTCCATAAATTTAAACTTTGCAATAACTACCTTAAAAATAATGGAAAAAAACATATACTTATCACAATTACATTTCGAAAATTTGTATATTAGTTTCAATATAAAACAATATCAATCTCAATTTTTGGAATGGTCAATTTAAATATGAAGTTAATGCAACATTTCAGTCTCATAATTATTATATTAAACACGTTTTGGACGGCTTACTATTGCATAATCAGTACCATTGCAATTATTATGATTTATTTCCTCTAGTCCAACTTGGTTTTGTAACGCTGTAGCCTGGGCCGCTGTAGGGACCTGAGGTCCAGGTGTATTTGGTTTTCTTATCATACCATAACCCAAATGTGAATCATCAGCCATCCTTGCAGTCTGCATCACATTTTCAACCTCATCATAGTCATTCCATGTGTCCTTACATTTTGGTTCACCTAAGGCTAAAGTGGTTGGACGTGCTTCAATTTTCTTATATCGAGATGATTTATTTAATTTACTGGTAGATCCGAAATATTGTAATCTATCATAGCTCTCATCTTCTGGGCTTACAACTGGATTGGGTAAAAGAATGATTCGTGATGAATCAGGACCAGTAGAGTCAAGGTTGTCTTGAGATCTGGATATAAGTTTGATGCAGTTAGGATTATCAGCCAAGTTTGGTGTAAATTCAGTATGGTCAGGGTCATCTATACCCAAGGTCTTCCATGCATCATTCCTTATTTCTACTTTGTCATATGGTACAGCTACAGGACTGTGATCCTTGTTAATCTGCTCAATAGGTTCATAATTATCAAGTTTCTTGTATCTACCAAAATCTATACTCTCATCTGTTGAACTTGGGTAATCTTTGCTGACATTTTTTATTGGGTAGGCCATTTTCCTTGGTGGCTTTAGAGGTTTGGGTTTTAAAGCTGGTTTCGGCATAAGTAAGGGAGCCGTTTCACTGTTCTGACTGGACACTGATGTAGTATTAAATGACAATGAACTAAAATTTAAATCATCTGGTCTTGTTGCAACTAATGGACTTCTAGAACCAGGAAACATATTGGCAGTACTTTGTATATTGAATTCACTGTGTTCTGGACTGTTCAGATTGTCACTACCAATCATTTGCTTCATATTCTTCATTTTTAAAGATAAACATTTGAATATTTCTGATTGATTTGGATGTTCCAAATGAAAAATACCTTCACCAGTGTCACATTTTCTTCCTGCTTCAAAAGTGAACTTACCTTGCCTGTAGCCATATCTCCTTATATATCTATATGGCCACATAGCATAGAGTTTACTATCATTTACATCTCGTAATTCAATAGCGGTTGATGTTAAAAGTAATAAATATCTAGTAGGATCCAGACCACATCTTGTCGATGCATCAGAAGAGCATAATTTCACAGAAAAAACACCTTCACCAGATGAACAGTACAGATCATTATCTTCATCACAGCTGAGAAAATTGGAATCTCCACCTTTGAATGCGACAGCTTGTAGAGCCTTTAACCATTCCAGTGTTTCATTTTCACTTAACCCACTCAACTGTTGTGTAAGTGACTTGGTTAGTATGGTAATAGTATTTGGACTAGAATGTGTTATTTTAATACAATTCTCCAATGTGATAATTTTTGGAATGGCACCTGATGAAATTTCATCTTTATTGTCATATATTTCCAGCCGTTCGATGCCCTGTTTACTTGCATTAAACAGAATACAGTATTTTTGTTGCCAATTTTTCTGAAAATCATAAACATTGTCTATAAATTTTATTTATTTTAGTCAAGTTTCACTTTTTTATTCTTTACAGGTTGCCTAACAGCTCCCGAAACCATGTTACGGTTCCAGGGTACCCAGTGGAAGACCAAGCCTCCCTCGTTTATCTGATGGTATTTGTGAGGCTATTCCTAATGAGTGGCTAGTTCTGTTGAGATATATTTAGATAAGAGTAGTTTGTCAGATTATGTGATCTGGGATCAAACCCAGGGTCTGCCTAGTTAATACCAGACGTCTTAACCACTCGGCCGCGTGACACCCACAATAGATATTCCAGCTTCTTATTAGCACAAATGCATCAGAAGCATAATATCTATATTATTATGGTGTACCATAAAAACAAAGATCACTTACTGCTAAAGAGATACAAGTAACATAGATTTGTTAATAAAAAGGGTAGGTACAATGAGCCAAGATTTCTATTAAATTTTAACAATAGTTGCGGAAAATTTCAAAACAAATAGCTGACTCAGAAAACCACATCAAACTTTCGTCATTTTATTAGTCATAATATTATGATAGTGTGTAAGATTTACTTACTCTTTTAGGGAATTTACTGAAAACTATTCCTCCGGCCGGGGGAAATAACAACAATCCAGACAATACTTCTTCGTCTTGATTCATGTTTATTTATTTATATGGTAATGCTGAAAACGTATAGGTCTCACACACAATAACATATCAACTGACTGCAATTGCTATTAAAAGCTATCTGAAACATAACTAACACAAACACTATTTTTATATAATGCTTTCTAACAGAAATACTAACTAAGGCAATAATCTAATAAACATGAAGAAAAGAAAAACAAAAACAGCAAAGAATTTGAGTGCATTTCTTTCAGCAGTCACAAAACAAGCGCCATTTTTTCCCTAATTGATCATTCATTGTCTATATAGAGATAAAACGTAGTGATTATATTCTCTTTGAGAGATACTACGCGTAGTCTAGACGACAAGTTCAAAATGGTCTAAAATAGAGATACTGCTCTTAAAATTATGTGCGATAGCTCATTGGATTAGGAATGACGCCTAGAAAAAGTGCCAAAAGAGTGTATTAGCACATAAAAAATTGCAACTAACTAACAAAATTTTCTCGAACTTCCGTCTTCATTGTAAATGAAAAAAAATGTTTCAATAATTGTCGTAAAAATATTTCGCTTCGTGGAGCCTTTCTTATATACATAGTCAACAAGATCACGACATAAAAGTTAAAAAAATATTCATACTTTGTTACATACAATATTTCTTGGATTTTTCAGTTTTTGTTCAAGTACAAAAATTATTACATATAAACAAAGTGCTGGTTATTATATTTTAGACCATTTTGAACTTGTCGTCTAGACTAGCGATGATAGTTTGTGTAGTGAGGAAATTAATTTTAGTGAAATTATCTGAATGTATGACAATGTTAAAGCTGTTGCACCATATTAGCAGCAATACCTCACATGGAGGCCAACCCAAAGCATTTTTTAAAATACATTTGATTTTTTTAACTCTATCGGAAATTTATACTGGCAACATTGGTGATTGATGAGTGATATCCTCTATAGAGCAAGAAAAACGTAGAACTAAGTCTGTCTGCGCCTCTCTGCTTATAATTTATATACTCTTTGGACTAGCATGCAAAAATAATAAATAAACAGCCGAATTCGTTATTTTTATTTGCAAATTTTGTATTTCTTGATTTGAACAACTTGTATTTATGAGTGTAGTGTATAAAATTGTTATAACCCTTATTTAGTAGCTATAAATTACCATGTCTAATGCTTTAAATCCACTTGTCGGAACAGCTCATTTATTGGACGAATTGGATAGTAAGTTCCTAATTAGTAATTTAACTACTTGCATATTTATTTCATTTTATTTCATTCTGAGATTAGTAAGAGTATCGTCAGATAAGTCTTTCCACCAGTCAGTAAAAAGTACTACATGCCTATAGAAATAAAATAATTGATTATTTGTGTAGCAAATGCAATGTTATGACTTATAATGACCCATGTTATCAATTTATTCAAATGTTTTTAGAAAAGCTGATGGTACTTCTTCGAGATGGAAGAACATTAATAGGTTATCTCCGCTGTGTAGATCAGTTTGCTAACTTGGTCCTACATAAAACAATTGAGAGAATACATGTTGGTCAAGAATATGGTGATATACCGAGAGGAATTTTTATTGTCAGAGGAGAAAATGTTGTTTTATTGGGTGAAATAGTAAGTATTGCAAAGATGTCTGACCAGAAAGTATACTGGCAGTACTGGCACCCAAGATATTGAATTGAGTGACATAATATTCTGTGTTTGTTAAAATATAGCAGAACTAAGTTTTTAAGATCCACAAGGATTTACAGTCTGGTCATCATAAGGATGCATGACAAGTAAAAAAGTTAACTTTTGAGATGTATGTATAACAGCATAAATCGAAAGATTTTTATTTCATTATAATTTATCACAACTATACAGGTATACCTAATTCTAGATTGGTTTTTTATTCATATGAATAACACTACTATAAATTATCAGTCATACCTTCACATAGTAAACACAAAAGGACCTGATCTACCCAATAACAATAAACTTATGGCTGCACTTCTATTTCATGTTTAAAACAAATGGAAACCACAAACAAACCTTTCCTCTAAGTGTTTTCTCTGTCAAAAATACTGACTGACTGAATGTATATTGTAGACAACAATGTAGGGTCCTCAAAGTCACCTGTGCAATAGTCTACCATTACCAATGTCTCTCAGGCCCCTTGATCCATGTCTGTCTCTTAACTGAACCAACTAACATTTAATATTTTTCTTAGGATAAAGAAAGGGAAGACTCTTTACCATTAAGAGAAGTGTCTGTTGATGACATTTTGGATGCACAGCGAAGAGAACAAGACAATAAAAATGAACAACAAAAACTATTATCAAAAGCTCTCAAGGAAAGGGGTCTCAATTTGTTAGCAGAGTTAGGACATGATGATATGTTTTAACAAGAAAATCTTTCTATATCTCATAAGTTAAATTAACTCTAGCACATTATTATTGATTGTTTCGTTAGATATGCCAACAATAATGAGCGCACGAAAAAAAAATCTTGCTGAAAGCAGTGCGGTGATCTGTTCCTACAAATTGATAATCAAAATGTTTACTATAAATTATTGATTTTGCAGTTTTAGTATCAAATCACCTATTCATTATAAACTTCTTCTTCTTCTTCTTTTTTATTATGGCTCCACCAATGTTCATCGGTGATTTGCCAATGTCAAGTATTATAGCCTTTATAGTGTTTATAGCCGATAAATCGGTATTTAAGATAATCCCGCCGACCGTGATATGTCCTATTAATCACTGACTAATCACAACCATCACAGCACGGACGGGATTAAACTGGATTCCCCAACACGTCTTCGCGGCGCGTGCGCTTTCCACCAAGGCGTGTCGTGGAAAATCCCATTATAAACTTATTGAGTTCGCAAAAACGGCGCCACTTTCTATGTAATTCTAATCACAACCATCACAGCACGGACGGGATTAAACTGGATTCCCCAACACGTCTTCGCGGCGCGTGCGCTTTCCACCAAGGCGTGTCGTGGAAAATCCCATTATAAACTTATTGAGTTCGCAAAAACGGCGCCACTTTCTATGTAATTAATTTCAGACATGAGAAAAAAATTTAGGTAAAGTGTATTTTTTTTACTTGTCTTACGTATTTGGTAAACAAAAAATGCGTGGCTTTTTAAATTAAGTTGTCATTTAAAATTCGAACAATTTTACATGTATGTCTAATGGTGGATGGTATCCTGGACTAACAGGCTGTGTCTGATTTGTGTTGACTAATCATTGTCTTGTGTTTGTGTTGTCCTGTTTAGATAGAGTATTCAACGAGAGTTCAAGATATTGTACCAGTTAACTTAAGTATATTTATTCAAGTGCATTATCCACATTGTAACCAATCACAAGGGCAAAAAATCTTTGTCTCTGGCATTTGTGACCATATACTGAAACTGTACATTGCCCTGTATCAAGTTTACACAAGATTAAACCCTGGACATTGGCAGAACTGCGACGATAAGTCAGCACTGTTGCCATATATCAAAAGAAGAAGAAGAACAATTTTACATAATACTTAACATTTTTAACTTAGGTACCTACCTATTTTACATTTGCAGAACAATAAAATTGTTTACCTACTCTTATTTAAAAAAATTACATTAAAAAGACAATCTTTGTTTACCAAATAAGACAAGTCAAAAAATACACTGATACTACCTACTAAAAGAATAAAAATGAAAAAAAATCGCCAAGACATTTTCTGTCTGTAAATAAGTTTATCCGTGATCCAATAAAAAAAGTTACTATATTTAATTTGCAGTTGTTTTATTTATATGTTGAGGTAGTTTCCAGAGAATTATTTAGGATATTTGCGCCCGCAACATCCATTTTTGAAGTAGATACCTAGTGTTTTTGTATTTCCCGCAACAACCTAAAAAGATTTCCCACCCATCTCTATCTCTGACCTATAATAACCTATAGGTCTGTGTTGGGGCGGCGCGGCGGCGTCACGAGTATATGGCTGGGAATAAACATCGTGCGCCAAAAACACAAAAAATCGGTCGGTCTCTAGTTCTATTTGTGGGTAGATACTGTAGATATTGTGCTCACCCCGTATTAATATCTCAGTTACCTACCTACTATCAAAAGGCTAAGGTTACCATCCACAGATTAGTAAATTAACAGGCCGAGAGTGAGTGTACCGTGCAATCTCACTCTTCTCTGTGAGCTTCTCTGTTTATCGTACTTACTAATCTGTGGATGGTAACCTTGGCTTTTTGTTAGTAACTGAGATACGGTAATATATCTATTTTTTTTTTTGTTTCTCATTCTCCATTTAATATATCTATATGGCTATGTTCGTGTTTTTATTTTGAGCTTTCATGAAAACTCAAGAGCGGGGTTCCCGTTGTAATGTTGGCATCTCTGTTCAACATAAAATTATTCTGGATAAAAAATTCTAAATTTTAGGGTAGGTTTGGTTGGAGATCCTCACAGCTCGAATTGAGTTCTTTGAGAGAGTTATGCATTATTCTGACTGAACTAATAAGTAGTGCGGGTAAAATTTAGCCTACTTTTCAAATTAATAAGCTAGAGTGGGTTTGCTAGCATTTTAGTTTGTTATTACAATTTTAAGTGCTCGCTGTATTCTAATCAATTTAACCCTATGTTAGGCGCGCCCCTAGTTGTGACATGCATAGGCGCGCGGGATACAATTTGTAGACAAATTTAAATTCTATATAAAATCTAATTGTGCTATTTTGAAAATGCTTTCTTTATCAGGTATCGAGGGGTAAGATCCCCTAAATCATAAAAATATGAATTCCTTACTTTCCTGTTCAAATACATTTTAAGGGGTGAATAAAATACGAATTATTAATTATTTTTGTTGAATTTCAAAGCACCTTACATTTAATAACTTTTAGAAAAAAAATATACAACTTTAGGAACAAAACTTAAATTCTTAAAACAGAAGAAAACAACCAATTAATTAAAACAAAAAAAAAAGAAAGAAAACAATAAAAACAGCTGAGTTCTGGAACTCCGAACATATCGTATTTTTATTCATTCAAGCATGTGGTGCAAGTATCCTTCATGTGTTCTTTGCAAGAAAATCTTCCGCATCGCGAACATATTTTACGTGTGGATTTATCAAGTCTTCTAGGACAAATATGGCAGCGACCTAGTTTTAGGGAGGGGAGGTAGTACCTCTGTAACATTTAGTAGAACCCGTGCCCGTCGCCTAATTTCTACTGGAAGAGAAGGAATTGTTAACCGGAACTCAATCAATGCAATCAAGGGTCGGATCAGATCCCATGAGGTTTTTACTATAATTAATTTAATTATTAGTATAATTAAAATAGCAACACTCATCCAAATTAGTAAAAACCAATTAAATTTAAATTTTTACCTATTCAAAAAATGTTACGCAGTTAGGCGCGCGGGCTATAATGGTAGACCAGTCGACTTTGAGTACCAAAAACAACACTACCACTTATCTCAAGCACGTGAAACATACTAATCAAGTGGAGCAAAGTAATTTCAACAGCTACTAAGAGTGTCGCTCGCATCTACGTTTTTTTCTGGAAAATTATCACTGTTCGAATAGGCGTGGTCTACAATCGTAGCTCGCGCGCCTAACCTAGGGTTAATGAGATTTTATCACCACCGGCGTTCGCCGATCACCACACGACGAAAATATCTCTTGTGAAACAAAATGGAAAAAAACTTTTATTTGAATAATTGAATTAATTCTTGAATAAAGAACCTAAATTATGGTCTTGATTTTATTGTTGTAAATTATAGAAAAATGTATTTTTTTAATTTTATTTGTTTAATAAAATTTTGAACGCAGTCGCTTTAACGGTTGTGACAATTTGACAGGTGATTTTAATTTTTAAATGGAGGATTGGCGCAACTTAGAAAATAAATACAAAAATGAAGTTTTCTTCAATTACTTTTAGTTAAATTTTATTAAATAACTGCATATAATAGGAATATATTATGTTGTTGTGTTAACTATAATGTATAGTTCAAGTTTTACTCTGAATAAAGTAATAAAAAAGTTACTTGTTTAGTCACAGTATTATTTTAATGTTTTGTAAACTGTTTATCTATACGTGTTTCTAACAATGTGTTCTACGGATTTAACTCTAATAGATAAACTACGGAAAGAGAATTTTGAACAATTTCTCATTTTAGTGCGTATGCACCTGTCTTTTGTTGTAGATATAAATACAGATGAGTAAGTAAATGTTTTATGTTTTTATTTCTTTTAACGCATTAGGATGTTTACTAGAACATTGATAATATATATCTAAATCTACCGTTGCTGCTGTTTCTTTTCTGATATGTTTAAAAACTAATTTTCAGTGTTGACAATTCAACTGATAAACCAAAGCAGTTCAGGTGGAATTTTCACAAGAAAACCAAAAGTTCTGCTACAAATTCATCACAAAATGGCAATGGAAAAGCTATTCATGAAACTAATTCTATTACTGAAGAAGGCATTGCAAGAGTATATGAAATAATTGATTTTATACTAAAAGAAGATAGTAAGTTTTTGTCTGTTTAAATATTTTATTACACAATTTAATCCCATTGGACTATATGATAACACTAAATGATACAAGACTTACATCTGTTAAAGAAGTGACACATCTAGTTCCATTATGTGCAGCAACAAGCTTGTCACTTATTATGTTTAATATGGACAACTGGAAAAAAGTGGACAGTGCTACTGGTGTCTCTGTCAAGGAGGTATAAAGGTCTTGAAGATGTGTGTGTATTTGCATAAAAATATAAAAAATATCAGTTTTCTTTTCTACCTTTTCAGATGTGAAACAGGAAGGTGTTTTCCGTAGAACTGGGTCCCTCAGCAGACAACAAGAGCTGCGACAATTACTATTGTCTGGGTCGAGTCTAGGTTTAGACGAAGGAAAGTTCTCAGTACATGACTGTGCATCTGTATTGAAAGGATTTTTGGCTGAATTGCCTCAACCTTTGCTTATGGATCAGTATTACCAAACTTATTGTACTTTGGCTGGTAAGTCTTATTTCGTTTATAATAGTGACACGCCCCAGCTTTGCATGAGTATAAAAGTTGTTTATAAAAAATATGATATTTTTATGGGAAAAAATTAGAGTATGTCACTCTCCAGGCCTCCAGCTATCTCTGTGCAAAAAAACATGTCAATCCATTGCTTCATTTGAAGTCTGTATTTCAAACAGGTTTAACCCAACCTTCTTTGTGTTTTTCATATTATGCAGTTATGAACAATTTAAAGTAAAGTAAGTAGAAAAGTTATTTAATGCAGTTGTTGACGATATAAAGTAGTTTTTGATAATAAACAGAGTTTGTGTTTGTTATATATTTAGTTTCTTTTTAAAAATGTTTTGACAGTAGTTTGTTTTGGTTTTTTGAGTTGTAAGAAAAAAATTGCAATATACGAGCTAATAAGTAATATTTTATTATTTTATTGAGTAAAAAACCTACACTACATTACCCAGTCGGTTACAGTAGTGTTGATAAGACAAGCAGATATGAGCATAGATTTGATACTTTCTGAGATAAACTGTATTTGAAGACATCTTTGAACCTCAAAACACTTTAACAGAACTCATTTGATAGCCTCAAAAATAAATATCTGAGTGGAATATGCTATTTATTTACATGATAAATAAATAAATAAAAATAGCCTTTATTCTTTGACTTGTTGTCCCTACTTATGAAGAATAGTAAACAGCATCAGATTGTCCCAAGACATAGGTCTCCTCCATTGTTTTCCACTTCTCTCGGCTTCCTGTCTCTTTCCTGCATCTATGGGAGGCTAACCTGCCTAGTGGATGGTGGATTTACATGATACTGAAGCTTAAATAAGTTTTTTTCTGCCTGTTCATCTTAAAGGGTTCCAAAGATAAATAAAAAACTATTGCCCATATATAGCTGTGGTAATGGGATAGGGTAATATCGAAGTCGGATGTAATTGTTTTCTTTTACAGCACAATATCCACCAAATGTGGACTCTTCCGTCACCAAGTTGCTGACGGCTCTGCAACTGTTGCTGCTCCTCCTGTCGCCTGTACACAGAAGTTTCCTGCAAAGGTTGCTGGTGTTGCTCAAGGTCACCGCCGACAACGAGGGCAGCAACAGAATGTCGCCGGACACGCTCGCTACTATGTTCACGCCGCATTTGTTGTGTCCAAGAAAGGTAACCGCATCACTACATATTATAAAACGAAAGTCTCACGTGCGTCTGTTTGACTGTGACATTTTCACGCAAAAACTACTGAATGGATAGGGATTGTGGTAGGGCTGGGGTAGGGGTAGGGGTTGGGTAGGGGTAGGTCGTAGGGGTAGGGGTAGTGCAGTCAAGCCATTATCTATCAAATACTATAGGGTATATTTTATTTTGTTCGAAAATATCCACGGGCGAAGCCGGGGGCGGACAGCTAGTATATAATAAAATCGTTAATTAATTTAAAATATACATGAAAAGTTGTTGCTATAATGATTAACATTATTACGATGGTAACATTACTCAAGAAGTTTTCATATCGCTTGGAAGTTTTCAAACCGCTCTGACACAATATTAGGAGAATACGGATTTTTTGCAGCGCTATTCTAACATCGTAATAGTATCGCAATCAAATGATTATCGCGTGCGTTTTGAGCAGAATAGGATTAGATAGCAGATAGGTACATAAAAATTTAATTTAAAACCCATTGGTACATGGCCGGGATCCGGGATCGAACCCGGGGTCTGTCTGACTAATTAATACCAGACGTCTTAACCACTCGGCCACCGACGCACTTTATATATTGTATAGTATTATAGACTATTTACCTTTGACATTTCCAGTTATCGCCCGAGAACTTTCACCTGGATTCCGTGGCCCTCGCGCCCGTCATCAGCTTTATGATCCGCCACTCGGAGAGGCTTTTCGAGGCGCCCACCCACCTGGCGACAGACATTACTGCCTACTTCACCAACAGGGAGAAGAAGCGGCTCATGTCGCCGGACATTGACTTGGACGAAAGTATTACTGATAGGTAAGAATTATAAAGAACTAGCGATCCCGCTCCAATTTTACAACATTTTGAATACATACACAAATACGTTTATAAACAGACTTTTTTGTAGATAATTATATTCGACTAGCATTCCGCCCCCGGCTTCGCCCGTGGATATTTGCGAACAAAATAAAATATACCCTACAGCACTCATAGATAATGGCTTGCCTGCACTACCCCTACCCCTACCCCGATCCTCCCTACCCCTACCCCTACCCCTACCCCTACCCCTACCCCTACCCCTACCCCTACCCCTACCCCTAGCCCTGTCCCTGCCCCTACCCCTACCCGTACCCCTACCCGTACCCCTACCCCTACCCCTACCCCTACCCCTACCCCTACCCCTACCCCTACCCCTACCCTGTTTCCCACGACTTCGTACGTGTCTATTTCAGAATGTTGGCAAACATACACTTCGTACATAGCTTTTGTCATGTTCACCTCTGCCCACCCCGTTCCCGTCGTCATGCCGTGATGGTATATAGCCTATGTCACTCACGAAGAATGTAGCTTTCTAATGGTGAAAGAATTTTTAAAATTGGCCCAGTAGTATCTGAGCCTATTCATTACAAACAAACTTACAAATTTTTCCTCTTTATAATATTAGTATAGACAATTCTTTCTTACATAATTTTGTAATATCTCTGCATTACAGAGCATACGCCATGAAAACTCGCTGGGGCTAACTTTTTTCTAAACTTGATTCACTTATACTGTCAATGCTCAGCTTCCAAATACGATAGGTCCATCTATACTAATATTATAAAGAGGAAAGATTTGTATTTTTGTATGTTTGTGTGTATGTTTGTATGTTTGTAATGAATAAACTCAAAAACTACTGTGCCGATTTCAAAAATTCTTTTACCATTGGAAAGCTACAGTCACCCTGAGTGACAGGCTATATTATATTATCAAAAAAATTAGGGATCCTTACTAAAACTCCAATAATGTAACCCAAGGTGTAAAAAAATTACCTAAGAAATTACTTACATCGCGTGCGCTGCGAAAACTATTGACGATAGAACAAAATAATGTACTACAACTTTGCAGAACACATCATTATCTACAAAAAGTGTCGCGATAGCATATGTCTAACTATTATAGTTAAGTCACTATAAGTGTTCTTTTATTTTAAAAATTTAATTAAAAAGCCGCCGCTAGAAAAGGCTCTTTATTTGTACCTTGCTATTAATCCTTATAGGGGTAGGGGTAGGTATAGGGTATATTTTATTTTGTTCGTAAATATCCACGGGCGAAGCCGGGGGCGGAATGCTAGTGTTTAATACTCGTAAACCTTCCCGGTGAATCAACTTATCTAATTGTGAAAACTGCAACAAAATCCGTCCAGTAGTTTTTGCGTTAAAAGGTCACAGACAGACAGACAGACGTGGCTAGGGACTTCGTTTTATAAAATGTTTTGATAAGTGCTTCGGTGGGCATGTGGTTATAGACGTTATATCCTGACAGCTTCCATCGGCTAAAGTAGGTATAATCGGTAAATATAACGGTATAATGCCTTACATTCCGTGAAGAAGATATAATATAAGTGTTTGGTCGTCATTGGTTATTTCTTCGCCGCGGCAATGTGTGATTGTTTTTGCTTACAATTTACAATACCAATTGAAGGGAAAATATAAATAAAATATATTATGCTCAACCTATCTGCAAGTAGAGTATATTATGTTGGTATTTGGATGTAGTATATTATGTTGGTATTTGGATGTTTAAAATGACAAAGGTTTTCAAAAATTTAACAAACAGGAGTTTTCAATAATGGAGGTCTGGAAAAAGATATTTTTTACTATTTTTGTGGAATTCATTTCAGAATTTAGTTAAATTTTAAAAACACGTAATATACGACTTCATGAAGTGATTTAAAGTGACGTTACCTAATTTAGATTGTAAATTTAGCTTAAACAGACATCTAGATCCATTAAGTGCAGTGACAGGTGTGCCACTTGTTCTGTTCAATATGAACAACTGGCGAAATGTGGACACTGTTACTAAAAGCTGTGAAAATGTGTTTGTTAGTTTTTTTAACTATATTTATATTAGTCTCAGAACTTATATATAAAATTTCAGGACAGCGGCAAACACAGTATACACGTTTGTGGATCGTCAGCGGACCAGCGTAGAAAACGAGAGTAACCCCACGGACACGGCGCTCGCGCAGCTCTACGCGCACATACAGGCGCTGCCGGACTCGCAACACAAGCGGCGGCTTATTAAGCAATTTAATAGGCAGAATGGTTATGGTATGTTTATTGTGCCTATTTATGTATTGGGCTCAAAGACCTACGTTTGAACACAGCTGTAGCAGACAGAAAATGTTTGACGGAAACGGATTTCAAACGTAGGTAATTGCGTAAAAACTCAATCTATTAAAATTGCTTTGGGATTATGTTCTACATTTATCGTGTGAAAACGAATTTTTCATGAATGAAACCTATCTAAATAAACTTGGAAAGTAAATACATTTTCTAAATAGAAACATTCATCGAATTCGTTAGCCGTTTCTGAGTAACCAAATTGCTTGCTCACTTACAGCTAGCAATTTGCCCGCGGTTTCACCCGCATGGTAATAGAACAAAGTAAAGAACGAATCCCGTTTTTAATCTTAATATTTCAAGCCCCTCCTCAACCCCTCTTTCTCCCACCTCCAGCAATTTTTTTCCAAACATCACGTTGATCCGTTCCTCTGTTGTGGCTTGAAAGAAGGACAAACAAAACAAACGAAACTTTCACATTTATAATATTAGTTAGGATAAATGTTTTTTTTTGCCTTTTATAGGTACACCAATACAAGTGCAAAGGACTGGTAAGGTGGCAGGTTCCCGAAGTTTCGGTGATTCGATTAAGAGGCACATATTCAATAAGGGCCTCCTAAATAAGACCCCTAAGAAATCTGGTTCCGGGACTATATTCCATACTGTTGAAGAGGTAAAGTTCATATTTAGTGCATGTTTAACTATATATTCATGTCATTATGCATTACCATCATGCTATTGTGTATTCATGTTTGTCTATGTGTCTGTTTCTTTGTCTAATTTTTATATAACAAATGTATGTATATTAAGAGACTAATTGAATGAAATATGAATAGATAGTAGAATTAGAAAATGAATGATTTTTTTTACTAAAAACTTCTAAATCTAGAGTTTGCGAATCCATGTAGAGTCATAAACTAGGTAAAAACTGCTTTGATTAAATGGCAAAATATGTTACTAAAGTTACAGTTAGGCTAATTGCAGTTAAACTCTCAAATAAACCCCATAAGCTCGTTGCACAATCGTTGTAATAGTTCAAATAGGCAGCGTCCTCGAGAAAGGTCATTTCAGAAGTACCCTAAACCGCTGAGCATGCATGAAGAATATAACGAGAGTGAATGAAGCGAAAGAGATATGTCAGGATCGTAACAAATGGAAATCTGTGGTCTCTGCCTACCCCTCTGGGAAACAGGCGTGACTTATGGATGTAGTGTTGTAAAATTCTGAAACTTCTGAAACTAGTTCATTATTTTGTAAGTGACATTTATTTTTGCCATTAGAGATACGAACATTTTTTAAACTTGACAAATATCTCGGAATGCCTTTACTATTAACATTTCCGCATCTTCTAATAGCATGACTCTGCATTACAGAAATCATCATCATGTCTAAGTAAAGAGAAACTAAGATTATCTAATGACGATAATGTAAAATCTGTCGAAGTGTCCCACAAGAATGTTGTCCTCAAAAATTTAGCCAACAAAATGGCCCATACTGACACGGAGGAATTCGATTCTGACGGCAGCAATGATAGCACAATCTCAGAAGGGGGCTTGCTAAACCGCGAAAGGAAGCACAGCCCGAAATTCGTATCCGAGCCTAATTTAAGCGTTATCGACAACCGAATGGACGAAGAAACCCCGAAAAATACCAAAACTAGAGGCAAACGGTTGTTCCGCTCGAAAGTTTTGTCCGCATCGCAGAATATTAATAAGAAATATCAGAAGAGAAGTATGCCATCTAGAAGTACGCCGACATGTGTCTCATGGGTCGACGATCAAAACACGGAGTCCGATTTGGAAAATTCTTGTCCGATTTCGAATGAAAATGAGTCCAATTTAGTTAATACTCCAAGTGTTATGAAATTCCCAGAGAAGTCTAATTTGGGGAAGATAAATTATTTGACAAGTACCCCTGGGTTAACGGAAGCCATAGTTATAGATGATGATATATGTACAACACCTTATAGTATGCATTTTAGAAGAGCTTCTATGTCGCCTATTACGAAATCGACGCAGAAACTATCAAAAGCAATGCAGGTTTGTGGCTATGTACTAATTGTCCATGTTGCATGCTTTCTTGTCATTGTCCGCAATTTCTAACATTCCATTAATATCATATAGCTGTTGTCTTTTAAGATTTAAAAGGTAAATTATTATATATACATACCTTAATTTTACCTAATATCAATTATTTTTTACCAGGGTTACCTGGGTTCGATTTCCGGGCATTTAAATTACCGCAGTGAACACATAATACATATCAAATTAATAGATATGAAATATTATCGATATTAATACTACATTCGTTTTGCTTCAAAAAGTACATTGCAAGGTATAAAACTCTAAATAAAAATGGTTAAATAGGAGATCAAATAGCCAACCTCACCCATGCGGTCATTCATCTGAGCTGATCACGCCCAAGGTTGCCTAACTTCGATGATCGGACGAGATTCGATCCGCTCTATTCTACACTATACCACTATTCACAATTGCCAGCGTTTCATTTTTGGTTACGCTCTCGGCTAGCCTTAAGTTTTCAAAAACTACATTATTACTCTGTATAAAGTATTACTCCAATGTTCCAGGAATCTATAATGACGCCTCGGTCGAGGAAACCGCTCATCATCACTTCAGAACAGAGAGACTTGCCGGAGAATGCGGAAAAACCACCAGACCCCTCAAAATCATCGGATACAATATACCAATCATTATCACCAAAAAACGATAGCGACTTTGTCTCCTCTGATGATGAAGTAATGATGTCCAAGTCCTCAATACAATATGAACCAAACAACTCCAATTTATCGGCCGTGCGTTCGGAAAATACTCGATTCGTAATATGTAATGAGAAGCGTTCGAATTATGTCGAGGAAGACTTGAATACGACCTTATGCGGTGGCGATGATGGGTTGCCAATACCGAAGTTTAAAATCTCCCACGAAATGTCGCCGTTCCCACCGAAAAGCAAATCATTAACTGAACCATTTCGGGAATATCTATTGAGTCGGTCGGTCTTAACAGCGACCCCTGTAGATCTTTCGTTGCTCTACAAATCTACGGAAACAGAGGAGCGAATGTCGGATTCCTTAATGTTTTGCTTGGACGGCAACGTGCCAACCGACTTGACTGCCAGTATTAGCAACCTGGTTGTCGATAAGAATGGCGAATCAGTGCGTTCTCCGTTACGGAATTTAAATAATATTAATGGGAGCGACAGTCCTAATAGAAAACGGGCTTCCACGAAACAGGGTGATGTGGAATTTGAGACTAAGAAACATATGATTGAGAAAGAAAACGTGATTACTGCTAGTATTAAGGAATTACGCGAGACTGAGCTATGATATCCTATTCTGTTTACCGATTTTTTCTTTATTTCCTTTATTGAATTTTCCTAGCCTATTGGTTGGGGGTTTCCTCGCACAGCTTTGGTGGAAAGTCAGCCTTATGAATGGTTCAAGTTCGAAAAAAAACGTGACAGTTCTATAAACCAAAAATATCTGTGTAAGTAATCCCTATCAGAGGGAAATATAATATATAAATAGATAATGGACCAATAGCAACAGATTTGTTTAAATTGTTTCTGAAATGTCTTCTTCGTGGTGCTCTTGATAGAGCAGGCGTGGTCAATAATGGCGGCCCACAGCGCGACGCACCTTGTATTAACTCGCCATAGTTAACTTTCTTGGGAAGAATAGTGCAGTGGTTTCCCCTTGCCTTCTGCTATTTAGGTCTTCAGGCTCGCTGTAGCCTTTTCCAGCCAGTTGCCTAGCTAGGTGTATGGTTATACCGCCATTGCTCGGTCGGTCATTGAAAGCCTATAAATGAGATAGGAGGGCCGGAGTGTGACAGGCGACATAGGAAATCCTTAGGGATAAATTATTTTGTCACATTTCAAAAATTTCCACGGGCGAAGCCGGGGCGGAAAGCTAGTATTGCATTTGATGCTGGAATAGACTGAAATATTATAGCCATGGGGAAGGATTATATCATTAAATTGTTTGATGTAACTAATGCCATCGAGGTTTGTGTAAGCGTTCTCTATAAGTCAAATCCTTTGCTACTCTATCTATTATATATAAAAGGCTTACATAACTTGTATTATAAGTTTGGCGAGTTAAAAAAACTACTCGGTCAGTTAAAAAAACTGGGAAAGCGACGTCATGTCAGTAAAGTTAGTATTGTAAAAGTTTATGTTGTGTAAAAAGTCTGTAATTTTTTTAATTTTAGATTTAGTCTTGAGCAACCATTGTGTTCTTAACAATAAAAATCTTTAAATAATGATACCAATTTCTTAGTTTTAACTATGATTAATTAGAATATTTATACTTTTTTATTTGACACGATCTTGGGTTTTATTTCGTTGCAAAATGTTGTTATTTTGAATGTATTTTTTATTAGTTTATCTCGAAAATACGATTGTGTTTATATTAGATAAACATCGTGGAAATATTGAAATTCTTGCCTATTTGGTAATTTAAATAGGTACATTATTATCTTAAGTTAACAATCGTTCAAGCAGCTGTATTAGATGAATCGTAATTGGACATTCAATTTTGTATTTTTAGGACAATACGAGACTAATGACGTCCTTCACCCATCTGCTTTTCCGATGAAATGTATTTTTATCAAACATTGTAATAAGTATGTAAAAAAGAATGCCTAAGGAAATATATTCATGACTACCAGGTTGCCAGTATCAAGTTAAGTGTTTGAACCTGGCAACCCTGTAATAGGGAAGAGAAAGATGAACGCAACTTAACTTTTGCATGTTCCTTGTGCTTTCGATTGGTATTAGATTCGTTTAGTAAGTTTCTAATTAGGGTAGCCATGAGCATAGTTCAGTAGGCAACCCCTTCACGGTATATTTGTATTCATATTATTATTGTTTGATATAAAATAATTTTAATATGGTAAGCAGATTGGTGAACGTTTGCAAAGATTTTCCGAAAATATCTTGATTTTGAGAATAATATTATCAGCATCAAAGAGCATTCCCGGGTTCAGTTCCCATCCAATTCCAATGTCGTTAGTGCTCAAATTCTTCTTTTACCATATTATTATGCGAAAGTGCAATAAAGAAATATTTTTACCTCAATTATTTTGACGACCTCGGGTATTTGGCGCTTGTTTAGTGTTTAAAAATCTAGTCTATAGGTAAACAATTTATAAGATTTCTAATAATAATTTACCTTGGGGTTGTATTGTGAGATCTTTTTACCATTTTGTAAAATAATGTATTATATTGTCTCTTTAATTAAGACGTTGACCATAAGTGCCTGTATCACAATACAAATAGTATTATAGAATATTAAAATTTCTTTTTTATTAAATGTTTCGTTTAAATTTTGTTGATTGATATATCAACCAAAACATGATGGATTTGATCAGTCATATTTAAAAACAAAAAATAGTTACATAATCCTTTATTCCTTAAATGACAAATTGTTTGAAATGCAATAACAGCACAATATCTTCTTGACAGACTTTTTTCTTGAACTAAGCCATACAGAGTATGCAGATTCCGACAAATAAAACGAAGGTTAAGCAACAAAATATGTGACAGCAAACTTTGTAACAACAGTTGACAAAGATCTGGGATACGCTGGAAATAATAAAAAAATATTAGAGAAGGTACACAAGAGAAGTACCCGGCAGGAAATGATACCCATCGTGCTTTAGTACAACCAGCCGTGCGAGCATGATGGGCTTGAGAAAATGTTTCTATACGTAGAGAAAATGTACTCAAACTAGCATGACGTGACTACATAGATAACTATCTATCTATCATCACGCCTTTCATCCCGAGAGGGGTAGGCAGAGACAATCGAATGCCATTTGTTACGATCCTGACATACCTCTTTCGCTTTTATATTCATCATACCTTTCATACATGCTCGGCGATTGTGTGTAGGTACTTTTAATATTTCCATCGATCAATATATTTTTATATGTTCAATAAAAGTACATCTAGGTCGTCCTCTGCCAGCATTTCCTTTCACTTCAGCCATATAAACCTTTTTAACCAATCTTTCATCCTTCATTCTTTCAACGTATCCAAACCAGCGTAAACTACTTTTCTTAATTTTTGTCACAACATCTTTCACTCCGCATTCTTCTTTAATTATTAATTATATTTATTATTGCAGACCGTAGTTATCCGTTAAAGTTAGCCTGATTGAAATCACTCGCAGTCAAGGTCACGCCTATTTTTATTTGATACCACAGATCCTATAGAAAATCTGTGTTTGATACGCTTAGTGTAGCGATACCTACTGCATGTCTCTGAATAAATGATATTGTTCAATTTTTTTAAAATATTTAGCGGCTACGTAAATTACTTATTCTAAATTAAAATAAAGTTAATTGGACTATCCCCTAATTATTATTATTTTTAATTAAAAAATGATGCGAATGCCTGCTTTGTGAAGCAAACTTGAACTGCCCAAAAGCATGCTAAACCTATCCCAAAATTAAAATGATCTGTTGCTATTTATTTTAAAAAGAGTGTCAAATATAGTGCAGAGTAGTTAAAAAATGGACAAGTCGCAAAAAATAGGCTTTACCTTGCGTGTGCGTTGCTATCAAAATTAATAGCATTGGTCGTCGGGTTTGTAGTTTTAAGTAAGTAGGCCACACATTGGTCCGTCATTGCACCGAAAATTTCCCGTTCCGGCTGCCGGTTGATCTAGGCGGACCGTTTGTTACAAGAATTGGACGAGTCTGTGGTCGGGTTCGGTGGACCGTACGGCGACGCGCCGAGGATTGGACGAATGTGTAGCCACCTTTAGGGATAGTCCAGTTAACAAGTGTAAATATAATTAAAAGAAATAGTGAAATAATGTACTTTGTTGGTTTGCACATTGTGTAACGATTTGCTGTTTTCTTTCTCTGGTACATCCTTTGTTTCCGCAGAACGGTGTTATCAGACGATACACGACATATGGCATCGGCAGCAGTTTGCCTGGTACCTTCACCGATGTTTCCTGGGCACTGACAAATACCACAATTATCATACTAGCACGCCGAATTCCACATGGTTTTGGCGAGGATTCGATTGATATAAGAAGTGAAAGTTAGCGGTCTCCTTCGACTTACTGGCTGGACTATCCCAAAAATAAAAGACAGGAAAGACGGGATTGTGTGCTCTCTTCAATAAATGCTGGAGCGAAGGGCGATTACCTACCAGGAGACTGGTGTCAAGTCATGATAGTTCCAGTGTTAAAAGGAAACGGTTCACAGCTTGATTGCAATAATTATCGCGGCATCAGCCTTTCCAGGTTGTTTGAAAAAATGCATGGAAGAATCATAAACTTAGAAAAACGTTGAAAGAATGGAGAATGAAAAATAGACTAAAAAGTTTATATGGCTGAAGTGAAAGGAAATGCTGTTAGAGGACGACCTAGGTGTAACAACTTTTATTGAACATATAAAAATCTATTGATCTTGTTGAGCATGTATGAAAGGTATGATGGATATAAAAGATGAGAAAGAGGTATGTCAGGATCGTAACAAATGGCATAAAAGGCGTGATGATAGATAGAATATTTATATTTCTTTTATTTACCTACGTAAGAATGGGAAATGGGGAATAAAAATTAAACTATTATTATTATATAATTATAATAATTAGTACCTATACTAATATACAGAATATCTACTCATAATATTATTTTAACGAAAATACTGACTTACCACATAATTAATTTATAAAAACACACTACATTATTTGTCCATTTTACAAAGGTATTATGAATCGGCCATATTCCTATATTCTGTCATTATGTCAGTTCAGTCAGTATTCCTCTTTTTTTCCAAAATGTTAGATTCATGATTGACTTTGTCATTTCTGTGAATGAAAGAATTATTCTCTTTGCAACTATAATAAATATATAATATATAATATAAAAAACAATAAATAATAAATGGAAAGATGGATTCCTCAGTAGAGTTCTTATATACCTATTGTATGAGACTCCAAATTTTCATAAACCTCATTGTAGAAGTAGGTATATAAGCGGAAGATCGTATTTACAGGATAATTCCTAAAAAACATGCACTTCATATTTTCTTAGTTTTCATACCTAGATGGATTGTATGCCTAATACTCACAGGGTTCCATTTACGGAGCCAAACAAGCTAAGCCTGTGTTCTTCTGGAAAATTCTAAATGTATTTTTTTAAATGTATATTTCCGTCAATTATGAACATTTTTGATTGACAGATAATAAAATTATGGCTGCATTTTTGTGCAGAAATTATGAACAACTGATATGAATAAATAATAATATTTGTTATTTTATTTTTAAAGAAAACATTATAAATTACCTATAATTTGACAAATTACTAATCTTACTTATCTTATCTATATCTTATCTAAATTTACAAAAAATATTTAATTAAAACTGAAAAGTAGAGAGCGTCAGAATCACAACAGAATAGTAATTTCATACAAAGGCATAATAAAATTTTCAATTATGAAGAGCCGCGTAATCTGATATCCACATTCGGGATTATTTTGAATTGCAAATAACATTCTCTAAGTGGACCCAACTAGGTTATTTACATCATTAGAATATATCCGAGGGTCTAATGACTCTGTATTTGGCACATTGTAGAGGCATGATACGTACCTAATTTAATTATTTAATGATGTTTGAAAATGAAAATGTTGCTTTTAATTAATTAGTTAATTAGCCTATTAGTGGCTCTAGTTGTAATTACCAGAGGTTAAGCAGCGTTTAACTTTAGTTTTCGTTTTGGAACTGGACCATTCGTGTCTTGCACTGTGGTTGATATTTTTATAATAAAAAAAATATTCTGTCTTTATATACGTGCCCTAGCGCTATGGCTCCCGGGAATCATGTTACTATCTCAGGGTACCCAGCATAACACAAGTTTTACCATTTAGCCAACAATACACCTGTCATCTCTCTTAAAATGTGTTTCTAAACCTGATAATTATCGTTTAGGTAGGTTAATATACATTTTACATTAATATTTGCGTTCCTCAGAGATTTCACAGGATTTTCAGGCGTTATCTATTATCCATCTACCGCAGAACAAAGTTGTTTCATTCCATTAAACCCTTGATAATAATTTGACGGTAAAAAGCGGAGTGTAAAAGGTATAAAAAGGTCATAATTTAGACCTAACGAACCTTCGCCAGATATAAATTCAGTTAGTCAACGAGCCTTAGAATAAATATTTCGCTCTGGTCGGCGGAAATGAGTTTTACAACTTTTACCCCATTTTTTTTGGCAGTGGACATGTCGTTTTGTTTTTAGAGTAAGTATGGATAATATCATGTAGGTATTTTTAACTTCAGTACGCAAAGTCCCGTAGCTTCAATATGGCTGCACTGATTTTAATTGGGTTTTTTTCTTTAAACTTATTGACGAGATGGTTCTTGATGAAATTCCTGAATTCCGTTGCGAATATATTCAGGTTTCTTCATAGCCTATGTCGGGATAGATAGGGAAGTTTGTACTTAGAGTTTAGGACTGGGTGACCGCCATCGCCTTGCTGTCTAATCCGATTAGGTAGAGATAAATAAAAAAAACGTTGAAAATAAAATGATTTAAAAAAGATTTTAGTTATTAAAATTAAAACTTATGTAGGTACATAATCCCAGAAACCACACTTGAGGCTTTTCCATCTAAATATACATGAACAGAACTGGCCAATCGTTAGGTATAGCCTCACAAATACCATAGGCTAAAAGAGGGAGACTTGGTTTTGATGACACCGTTTCGGTAGTCGTGCAGAAAATACTTTAACATAAGCCACTAGTGCTGGCTAATTGAGGAAGATTTGTTTCCGTTGAAGTACCCTGGTAAAAGTAATAAAAAATAGTCAGAAGTATAAAATGCTCTAAAATAATACATATTTTTAAGTAATATCACAATATGAACATAGTTACGAATATTGTAGTAAACCCAAGCCATTTGTATGCTATTTGGTCATAACGACACTCTTGTGGAGGGTTAAGGAATTTGGGTCAGAACTCAGAATGGCATTTTCATGAACTTTGTATGTATAACATTCTTATTTCAGAGTTCACTAGCGACGGATCTTGAAGCGTTTTATGTTTAAATATTTATCACACAGGTTCGATTCCCACATCGGCCATGTACCATTTAGGCGTTTAAAAATCTATACCTACTTAGGTACTAATCCTAACTGCGTCAAAACAGAGTAACCTGGGACAACGAATCGACGTGATTTCTTGCTCAGAGATAGTTGGAGAGTAAGGGGGAGAACGGAATAAGATCTATCCGACTCCAAATATCATCTTCACCTGTACGCTTGGCTGGACAACAAACGAGGCTGGCGACCGAGCAATGGCGGTATAACCATACACCTAGCTAGGCAACTGGCTGGAAGAGGCTACAGCGAGCCTGAAGACCTAAATAGTATCAAAATGTCTGGTGCAGAAGGCAAGGGGAAACCACTGCACTATTCTTCCCAAGAAAGTTAACCATGGCGAGTCAATACAAGTTGCGTCGCGCTGTGAACCGCCATGATTGACCACGACTGCTCTGTCAAGACTAAGAAAAAGAAGTTGGAGGGCCAGGGAGTGACTTTTTATCCTGGCAAAATGTATTGTAGGTAATCAAATTTCCTATACGCTATGTTAACAAAACGTAATGAAGAGTTAATTTATTACTTGATGTTTTTGTCACCTTGGAAATACTTAATTCATTAGCCTTTGCCCGCGTAATATATTTATGCTTCTTCCTGTCCCATTTTCCGGGATCAAATTTAGTAGAGTACTTAAAAAAATCAAAGTCTCGCGTTTATAATTTAGTGGGATTACCCTGCATTAGACATGTGTGCAAAAATCTCCCTGCACTCCCTGTCAGACATTTTGTTTGTTCCTACTGCCAGTTTTCAAAAAGTGGTCAACCAAGGATTATTTAAAGTAAGTTTATGTCCCAGCTTCGTCCGTAGAAAATAACAAGACCCCAGTTTTAGTTACAAATAATTAATTTAGGATCCCTGAAAGTTTAATCAAAATTCATTCAATATTGGGACAGCGAAGAGACAGAAACAAAATCTATGAACAGTTATTTACGCTTTAATAATAATAGCTATTCCACAGACTAGGCCATGTTTTTTTTTTAAATAAGATTAATAAATGAAATATTACACATTTAAATTTTATTTATTTAGAAAATATTAGGGTTTTTTTAAAACTGTGTCTGAGATGATCTGGTATGTTTTTGGTGGTACAAAAGTCTCAATGTAAAATGGTACTATTGAGAATGTAATTTCTCACAAGTACCACCGGTGGTACTAACGGGAACCACCAAGGCCCCAGTGCCCCTACATCACCAGGGTCAAATCGTCTGTTTATGTGTTATTATGGCAACACGTGTTTTAATCTAGTTTAAAGCGGTCAAACAAGTCTTATTTCCGTATTTATCATTAGTGAAGGCAAACATGATATTACGTCTTCTATTTCTATTTTATATATATATCATATAGCAACTATGAACATACTTTGTTAACTGCATAGTTTAAATACATATTTAAAAAAAGTATGATACTTATTTTGGGCAAAAATTTACTGTAAAGAAATCCATAAACACAGACTTTGCTAAACCTGTGCATCGATTCCAGAGTAGCCTGCGTCGTGCCTATATCACGATCATTAGGCTATAAAACCTTTTCTTAATGTAGGTACCTAAAGACGCATATTTAACATTAATCCATAGATCAATAATTTTTTTATATGTTCAATAAAAGTACACCTTTGATCGATGGAAATATTAAAAGTACACACAATCGCCGAGCATGTATGAAAGGTATGACGAATATAAAAGAAGCGAAAGAGGTATGTCAGGATCGTAACAAATGACATTCGATTGTGTCTGCCTAGATCTATATTAATTTACAAAAATTTATTTGAGAAAAATGTTGATAGTATGAAATCTGAAATCTGATTGACGTGACGAGGAAACGCGAAGTGTAAATAATTTATTGACGGTTTTTAACCATTACTCCACAGGCTTTTTCCGTTCCGTCAACTTTCAGGACGTATTATAGATTCTATCTATTTATCTATCTATTACGCCTTTCATCCCAAGAGGGGTAGGCAGAGACAATCGAATGCCATTTGTTACGATCCTGACATACCTCTTTCGCTTCTTTTATATTCATCATACCTTTCATACATGCTCGACGATTGTGAGTACTTTTAATATTTCCATCAATAATTTTTTTTTCAATTCTGCATGTATTGTAGATATATAATATATATTATATAAACTATATTTTGAGCATTTCACCAATCTTATTTATGATGGTGTTGTCGTTGAGTTTTGAAATATTAGAAGAATATTTATGAAAAAGCGTAATATTTCACTACATAGTGTTAGATAATAGTTGCCTTCATTCATGGAATCGCCACAATTATGTAAAACTAAACATATTTCCGACAACATAATATTTAATCTTCTTATATTTTAACCCTTAAAATTACTTATGTTAATATTGTTAAAGTTTGACTGGTCAAAGTTTACTAATTGACAGCTTCAAGTTTGAAGCTCGCGCAGACGACAAACTTTTAGTTTTGTAATTTTATTTAAACGGACTATGCTTAATACACACTGTAGTAAGTTTGTTTCGCAGAACCCAACAATATTAATTAGTTAGGTACTCAGAGGAATTTAGGAAAGACTTCCAAACTTATGTCTTAGGAAAAAATACATAAGAGAAAGTATAAGAAAGTTATTCAATAATGTCTCAATATTTATTATATGTATCTTAAAAGGTATCTTGTAGGTGTCTAAGATGCCCTAGCTAGATTCGAGACTAATAACTATAATACCTCCCTCCTGATTTGCGTGTCCATCCAAGAAAAAAAATGTATATTTTTATAAATATCTTAATTAATTTTACATTTATTAAATGGCCTCATTCCTTACGCCCTATTAAGTAGGTAGGCCACACATTGGTACGGCATCACACCAAAAACTTCCCATTCCGGCCGCCGGATGATCTAGGCGGATCTAGGCTGACAAGAATTGGACGAGTCTGTGGTCGGTTTCGGTGGATGAAAGTGTGGCCACCTTAAGTCTGGTAAACCAGGTCCTGATTTTGTGGCACAACTTGAAATAGCACATTTGTCGTGATAATCATGATTTATTGTTACTTTATGAATTACGAAAACCTTGCGTTAAAATTCTAATATTAACAATGCGAAAGTGTGTTTGTTTGTTTGTTTGTCCTTGCGTCAACACAGACCAACGGATCGAAAGAGTAACATCCCAGAAACCACATATAAAAAATCCACGGTCGAAGCCGGGACGGAAGCACGGAGAACTTGCCATTATTTTTCCAGTACCTACCAATACCCAAAAACGTAAACCAATCAAAAATGTCCTCCGGGTGGAAAATTAGTTATCTTTTACCTTAACCCTGACTTAATCTATCTATCTATCATCACACCTTTCATCCCAAGAGGGGTAGGCAGAGACAATTGAATGCCATTTGTTACGATCCTGACATACCTCTTTCGCTTCTTTTATATTCATCATACCTTTCATAAATACCCGGCGATTGTGTGTACTTTTAATATTTCCATCGATCAATACATTTTTTACATGTTCAATAAAAGTATACCTAGGTCGTCCTCTGCCAGCATTTCCTTTCACTTCAGCCATATAAACCTTTTTAGTCATATTACCTTAAAATTATTTGTATCTTAGTATGACTTGACCCTAACTTCTCAAGATAGTGTCGCACACAATATCGCAAGCTTTCTTGAGACTGACATAAAACTTCTAACTAACTGCACTGTTCTACAAATCTGACAATACTGACTTGTGTCTGGATTTGACTGCAACTTGAAATTAGCTACTGCAGTGCAGATCACCTCAAATAGAGCAATATTGCATTAGGCTAATATTGAAAAGTTTTAATATAGGGTAAATTATAGCAGAAAGAAAGTATTTGCATGTGTTTTTATTGTAAAAAAATTTAATAAGGGTTCGAAAATTATTATTATTAGTTATTATGTAAAAATGTCTTTTAAGAACTTTAAATGACAACTTAATTTAAAAAGACAAATAAGTATAACAAGTAAAAAAATTACACTTTAGTTTAGTTGCTTATCGTTAGAGATTTATGTTAAACTTCTAAACTGATTGACATGACGAAGGTGGGCAAAACTTTTACAGGTATTACTAACATTGTGGGAATTGTTGATGTATAATTTATCTTTTAATTGATCCTGTGATAATTTGCATGTGTCGATTACTTGTTCCTAAACAAAGCAAATTGATGTTGGTTTTGTGGTTAAATGAATACATCAAAATGTAGTAGGTGAGTTTTTAGAATTGAGTTTCATGCGCAGGTAGCATAAATATTAGTTAGCGAATAAATTGCGAAAAAATGTTGAAAAGTAGCTGGGTACTGTAGTTAAAAAAAACGTCTGCCATGTTTTATTTGAAGCGGCAAAATATTCTATTCTACACATAGCCTTACGAATCCCAACTAATAAGTATTATATTATACATAAATGCTAAATTGTGTAAATTTGTTCTTTCACGTCTAACAGAACAACGAACGACGCGATTTTGCACAGAGATAGTGGAGGGCCGGGTTCGGGTACCATTTTTATGTCACATTTCAAAGCCGGGGAGGGAAGCTAGTATTATTTTATTATAAATGAGAAAGTATTATTATAGGATTACTCGTGTGTTTGTCTGTCCGTCTGTCACAGCTTATTTTCTCCGAATCTAACTGTACGATAAATGTTGAAACTTGGTACATACATAGAGTTTCATGACCCAATCACGGACGTATAGCGTAAATAATGGAATTAATTTCGATTTTGGAGGTTATGTTTAGGGGAAAAATTAAAAATGAAAAAAAAAAAATTTTCAAGTGCATCATGTTACATATCAAATGAAAGGGCTCCTTATAAGGAATACACAAACATGTAAAATGCATAGTTTAAATTACATTAAAGAAAATATTCAAATGCCAAAAATTTTATTAAAGATGTATCCCCTCGACTTATCATCTCATCTGGTGACAAGAGGGCTGGCTCCTTCCTAGCTCAACGAATCAGTATCGCGATTCAGCGGGGAAATGCAGCCAGTATTCTTGCCACTATTCCACGCGGACCTGGTTTATTTAGTTATTTTTAATCTTTAGATTTAATTCGTTATTAATTATTAATTATATTATATTAAATTAAATATATATTTAAAACAAAAAAAAAATCGAAACTAGGTAGGTACTGAGTCTAAAATTTTGAATAAAAAATAGAGAATGTTGGACCTTTCTTATAGTTTAGAGGAAAACCTAAGAAAATAGTAGGTATGGAACTTGCAATTTGTCCAATTAAAAAAAAAATCGAAGTTGGAAATAAATTATATCTTGAATAGGGTAAGTAGGTACGTATATGAGTCTAAATTCCGTAAAGCGGAAAGGTGTAAATATATGTGTCACTTTCTAACAAATCCGTCATTCAATATGAAAAAGGGAGACAAAATAAATTGCCCTTAAGTTTTAGTAGGTACTACGTATTTGACCTTTTTTAAGGACATTAGATATTTGATTAATGAAAGTGCGTCTTGGTCGTCCTATCCTTATAATATTTGCTTCGTCGTTCTTTCATCAAATATTCCTTCATCACGTCCAAACCATCACAGCATTCCTCTTTCAATTTTATATACATACAACCATATAAATCGTCTGCATGCATCAGACGACTATAGTATCTTTTGATTTGATTCATTACATTACGCTCCAAAAATAAAAAAAAAATACGACACTATTGTGAGTTAAGTATTTTTAGAATTTATATATCTATCATCACGCCTTTAATCCCAAGAGGGGTAGGCAGAGACTATCGAATGCCATTTGCTACGAACATGACATACCTCTTTCGCTTATTTTATATTCATCATACCTTTCATACATGCTCGGCGATTGTATGTACTTACTTTTAATAATATATTATAAGTAGTTAGTGAATAATTAGATCAACGTTACCTAAATGGATCATTGATTTCATTTATCAGTCACACGAACATGCGTAGAGGTCGTTCATATTATGTTATCTTAGTAAAATTGCCTAACAATTTGTGTTTGTTTAATTGTAATTAACAAGTTAACCTAAACTGGACACACATTTAGGGTGTGTAAAACGTAAAACACCTGTGTAAAAAATATAGAAATAAAAAGAGAGAATCGTGCTTGCATGGGGCCTTGCGCAGCACCATCACGGCCTATATGCATTGGGGAGTGGTCAGAGACTGTGGTAACAATGTCCATACATTAATTATTTCCCGAACATTGCATTAGCATTTTTAGTTTGAATGAGTATCTTCTCTAATAATATTATAAATTCGAATTTATGAATGTTTGTTACAGAGGCTGCACTTTGAAAAAGAGGTTCTTAGGCTAAGTCTAAACTTACATGGCAACACCATGTCACGGGAATGATACTATATTCATGACAGCTGTCAACAAAGTCAATAATATGGTTTTAGACGAGCGTCGAACAAATAACTTATTGTGCAATACCAAAAATCACATTTTTTTTGCAATGACAATTATAATTCACAAACGAGTAAATTAAAAGATAACGCGTTGACTTTGACGGCTTTTCAAGCACTTTGACAGCTGTATATTTTACAGAGTATAGTGTACAATAAAGCCGCCTACAGTAAACCAATTGTTTATTCTCGCTGCTGATTTCGCGGTGTTTACGCATTTCTCTACCTCTAATAGTTCAGGTAGAACTTTGGAGTAAATCATCAGCCCCCTTAGAAAATGTACGAACGCTTAGTATTCTATGCTCTTGCGATGCTAATACATAATATTAATTATATTCAGAAACTTTTAACCGAATTATAATAATTATATGAAAAAATATGCGGAGCCCATAAGAAACCCAACTTATGTTTTTTAATTAGTTAAATAATAAATAAAAACGAGCGAGCCTTACAGTATATCCTGAAAATATTAACACTTTATACACAACACTATAGGTTAAGCGCACAGCTGATGCGTTCTCCTACTCTATTTCCCTTTCTCTTTCTCGTCACACACACGCACACACTGTTGGCTGACAGTACCAACCTCTCGGAAAATCCGCGCGCGCTCATTGGTCAAATCAAATAGCGTGCGCTTCACCAGCTTCCTGTTACATACTTCCGTCCCTTTTCACGAAATCGATCCCACAGATTGCAGGAAAGCGAGAGGAACTATGTTACACATAAAAAATCCGAAAAACAAGAACCGGACATAACCTTAAAATATCAGCTGATCGACTAAAACCTTCATCATTTTTTCAGCGTTAACTACTCAGGTTATCTACAGGGTAAGGGTCAAAGAAAGACGGACGCTAACTGCGGGCCTATTCTGCTCGTTTTAAGCAGCGCCGAAGCAACGCCATATTAGCTCTATTTCAAAAATCCGTACTCTCCGTCAACATGACATAATTACGCTTCGTTTTCTCCAAGAAGTTTATATAAGTACTTCAAGGAGTTTGCATACAATAAGTAAGTACCTATGTAAACTCCTTGGTTTCGTCAGAGTGAACGATAGTTTCGTTCGGTCACGTGGTTGTATTTCAGTCTGTCCTATACATTTAGTTATCTATTCTACACATATGGAGGAGTCATAGACGGGCTCCCCCTTTCGCCAATTTTTCCCCCTTTGACCAGTTATACTGACCAGGTGCGCAGTAATAAGTTACCTTAGATTTCGTTGGTATCGTTTTGTGTCGCGAGACAGAGCTCTAGGAAAATAGTTAATTGTGATGTTTTAAACGGGAAAGGCGATCTAGGGCGTCAAACTTAGTGTTTCCAATCATTAATGATAATTATTATGTTTGTATTTTAACATAATCATCATATAACGTAAAATCCGTTGCGACAATAAAACGACAGAAAAAACCTCCCCCCCGCCAAAAGTGGCAGAAAAAATTGTTCGGTCATTTACACCCTTCACGTCTCCTTTGGTATATACTCAAATATTCTACATTATATTCTATTCGCTAAGTTGTACATTGTCTAAGCCCGCAGTTCTTCCAAGTCTCTACATTTTAATAATGTTCATCAACAACCGAAAAATAAATAAATACATATGGAACGTTACAGTTTGCGGCGCGGCAGTTCAAGCGCTCTATGCCTAGTACCTCTATTATTACTCTAAGATAATTTCTGGGTGATATTATTTTATACATGGACGAAGCCGTACGTTAAGGCTAGAGTAGTGATGACCTTTATTTATCACTCGAGGGTCCGGAAACATTCTCCTTATATGAGCAATAATGTCTTGGACCCTTCATGATAGATGGCCTAGATTCACTGTTAGTATAATTACTGATAAGAGGAAACTGATCTGAACTGAAGTCCAGGGTATTTTCTGGTAGGAAGTTTAACAAAAGAGTTTGGTTGATATAGAGCTATTATAAAATGCAATAAAATTTAACAGACAAAGTCCTGATTGACTGACTGATTCTTTTGAAATGAGGAGAGGCTGTTGATTATTTCTCGAAATTCAACCTCTAAAGTGAGAAAGGGGGTGGCAAATCAACACACTATGTTTTTTGAGCATATGTTTTGATTAAGGAGAGCATATCTACCGATTTAAATCATTGTGTGCAATAATAATTTTCTGGTCCGACTTATTTTAAAATTTACTCAAAGAGATTCGACCCTTCCTTACTTGTTATTAAATTTATAATATTTATTTTTTTGCTATATCCCAGTGTGGATACGAGTTCAATAGAAATTAAATGATGATCTTATTCACACACGATATGAATTCATAATTTTGCATTTTCAAAGTTCTGTATATTTATTACTAATTAGTATCTACTATTATTAACATCCATATAAAACCTAAAATTAACTAAAATACATGCTAAAATTTTACAATAATAACAAAAAAGATTAAAACTTGCATTTTTTTACACAAATATTTTTCCTCATCTAGAATTCGAACATGAGACTGCATTGACCACAAAACCTACGATCAAATTAAACTGTTAGAATGCGATTATCAAGTACAAACACTTAGGTACTATTTTATCATATAAATGACGCTCTCATCGCGAATACAGACGCAAGGCTAACGCAGTTCATTATGTGACATCGAGTTTACCATATGTTGGTAAAAGTCGATTAAAAATATATATTTATTTTAAAATATTGTAAATAAATTGTGTTTTTTTTTTGGAAAATGTATTCTAAGCAGTTACATGCACTGCGCGGTAATTTAACTAAATGTTTGTCTGTTAGATCGCTACAGTGTCAAAGTGCGAGATATTTTTCGGTTAAAGGATTGGAGTTGGGTGTAAGTAGATTTTTTATACTTTTTCTGTGATATTTTTAAGTTCAATTGAGGTATTTTATGATTGAAATGTGTCTTATAGTAAAGTTTGTCGGATTAGGTAAATAAATAAGTAAGAAAGAACCGGCCAAGTGCGTGTCGGGCCACGCATAGAGAGGTTCCGTAGTTCCTACTTCAGCCCAGGATGTTGCAATTTGCAATACCTACTGTTTTTCGGAAAGGTAATTTATTTCGGTGCCCGTTATAACTTTCAATGATTTTCAAGTACCTAAGTATTTAGGTACTAAGGGCAGTATTCCAGATTTATTTTTTCAAATTTTTAGTAGGTACTTACTTGCTTTGCTAGACCACTTTGAAGCTCATCATCATTTTAAAAGACATGACACCCTACTCATTAGGTTGGGGCAAACATTCATTTTCATCTTAACTTTGCCTCCCGTACATGACAAAATTTAAATATATTCCTAATGTTTTATTACGTTAAAATTGAGATCTTCAACTGGATATATATCAAATTTTAATTTTTTTGAAAGACTTGGACGGATGCGGTACATGACTGATATAGGGAATCAGTGCAGCATGAAAATTGAAATACATAAGAAATATATATTATAGCAATGAGAAGGATGATTTCTTTGTTTCATTTCCACGGAGGTAAAACCGGGGGCAAGAACTAGTAATACTCAGGTATTTTAATCAAGAACCGGATCGACTTGGTTATAGTTTTCCGTATATCAACAGATTATATGCTATAGGAAATAAAACTTTAATATAATTATTGTAATCGATTCTCTCAGACTTAGAAGACATTAAGTCTTCCTCATTTAGCTACTTTAAGGCATTTTGAGATCGAAAACCAATCTACTTTGACCTTACTTTATGTTGCTTAATCGATGCTAACGGTCGTAAACTACCTTACAGGCTATGTATTTAAGATAAATGAATGAAACATTATTAGATTATCCCAGAAATTCCAGGGACTAAATAAAAATGTAAATATGGAAACCAATCTTATTTTAATTTATTATTATAATAAGGTTACTTTGATCGTAAAACATTTTAATATATAAAAATAATTTAATTAAAAAATTCTGCCGTAAGCTCCAAAAATAGTAGAAGGAAGTTATAAAAAATAAACGTTTGAGGTTGATATTCTGTAGGCCGAAAGAAGTTCAAAACAGCACAGCATTATTAAGACGAGGAACGACTCAGAAATTTTTAATCGAATGCCACGCCCTAAACTCGTGGTTCGGGCCCATGAGTGGTTCGAGCGCAACGATCACGTCATGCAAGAAAACGACGGCGCTTTGTCCGTTCTTGCTGCAGAAGTGAGAAGGGCATAATGTGTCGCTTCTCGGAATAAATGACGTAAGCGGCACATTACAAATAAATAATTTATTAAAAAACGATCACTTGCAGGGAAAAATCTTCCTTATCAATACTAGGTAGGTACTGAAATTACCTACAGATTCGTGTAAAATTTAAACGTAAATCCCTTTAGAGTATGGTCGTATGACTAAAAAGGTGTTTTTGAAAAGGTGATTTCAAAAATTTAAGTTATCGAGAAAATTTTCACCAATCATGATTTCATCCTACACAATACTAGATAAAATCCTCTAGTTTTTGATGCCCAAATTGTATGTTCATAGCATTCGTAAAATTCGGGAATTTCAGTTCAGCAATCAACCAAAATTATTCGTTCCTCCCCTTAAAAAAATATCTTCTTCTTCTTTTTTATTATGGCTCCACCAATGTTCATCGGTGATTTGCCAATGTCAAGTATTATAGCCTTTATAGTGTATATAGCCGGTAAATCGGTATTTAAGATAATCCCGCCGACCGTGATATGTCCTATTAATCACTGATTAATCACAACCATCACAGCGCGAACAGGATTAAACTGGATTCCACATCACGCCACGACGAAAACGCGTGCGTATGTCGCCATGACCGGATGTGGAATCTAAAAAAATATGTTTATTTTTATTTTTTTTTGTTTCTCATTCTCCATTTTAATGGAAGGCAAAGGGGTTTACCCATACAGCCAAGTCATCTTGTTATTTTTTTATGTATTATAATAATAAGGCATAGCCTAGATTAATTCCCATTTATCGAGAATTTAACCCATACGGGAAAGGCAAAGGACATAGTCCATACAGCCAAGTCTGGGATTAATAGGTACTTGCCTACTTATGAAAGATCTTGACAATGTCTATCTATCTATCATCACGCCATTTATCCCAAGAGGGGTAGGCAGTAATCTTACTACGATCTTGTTCTTTTCTCGGCGATTGTGTGTACTTTTAACATGTATTGTCTGATATTTTATTGTATTGATATTGTTGTCCATTCATCTATACTAATATATAAAACTGAAAAGTTTGTATGTTTGAACGCTCTTATCTCAGAAACTATATTTAAAAAAAAAAGTGAATATAGCCCGTTTGTTGATGTAAGTTATAGGTTATATATAACATAACGCTAAGCAGTAACCAAGAACGTCATCCAAAAAATTCCACGAACAATAAATGTTATGCGCTTGCAACAGAAAGACATACGTGATAGATATGTGTTGTTTTCCAATTAGATTACTTGACAAGATGCACATCTCGCTAACATCCTAATGAAGTGGGAGTGTCGTGTGTATCGAGGAAAGCAAATAAGTTTAAAGGAAAATCAAATATGAATAATTTTTACGTTTGATTCACAAAACTTATAGAAAAGCATAGATAAAACTCAAAAATAAAAATATTGCTTTTTAGATCGCTTCTGTAGGGGCTCCTTTTTCAGCATCTATCTATCTATATTTAATCTCAAGAGGATTTTTACGCGCTTTATATTATAGTTAGAGAGCTGGCCATATAGCCATACTGACTGGTATGGCTACCGTCTGCTGAGCCTTAAATACGATAGTAGGTAGCGCGAATTTCTACGTGGCACCTTCTCCCCCCTCAAAATATAATTATTTCAGTTTTGTATGCCGTAAAAACTGAAATAATTATATTTTTCGGTTTCTTTCGGCATAACTCCAGATTGTGACCACTTGCTGGGCCCAAAATTTGCAGGATGACAAATGACATTGCAAATCGAAAACAGACGGTTTCCAGACCAGTCGATTCCCGAAGAAGCCACGTAGAAATAATCGTATTTAAGGCTCAGCAGACGGTAGACATAGGTGTAGTGGCTATGGGTGTCGAGAGGTGTGGCACCGCTTTCACATATAGCGTTATTACGCCTTTAGACACTTCCACCCTCAAGCTGAATTTATTTTTCATTAGTTTCGTGATAGATCGCCTAAAATGAATTTTTTTTCTTCTCTTCACGGGTTGCCTTACAGCTCCCAAAACTGTGTTACGGTTCCAGGGTACCCAGCGGAAGACCAAGTTTAGCCGATGGTAAATCACTGTGCGATTAACATTTTCAGCGTTTCTGGCTTTCTTATCTTTGGTAGGCAATGGTTCAATTTACGGTTTTTTTCGGCATAACTCCAGATTGTGACCACTTGCTGGGCCCAAAATTTGCAGGATGACTATTCAGGATTACACAAATCGAAAACAGACGGTTTCCAGACCAGTCGATTCCTGAATAAGCCACGTAGAAATTCGCGGGCCGTTACAGGGCGACTTGGGGCACTACCTACTATCGTATTTAAGGCTCAGCAGACGGTAGACATACCAGTCAGTAGGGCTATATGGTCAGCTCTCTAACTATTAGATTCACCTGTTACTATATGTAAACAAATCTTAACCTACTTTTAATTTTCGTATCGATTTAAGACATTGAATCACTTGACAATATAATAATTTACTTCCTACTTGCTCCCATCGATGTATGTACTGTACAACATAGTTTAAGAGCTCTCTTGGTCGCGTACTAATGACGCACGTGTTCGAAAATTTTGCATCTCTTTCACCATTCGCACCTAGGCTAAGCGTAAATAGAGAAAGAAAATTTCCAAACAAAATCGTTACAATAAAATATACAAAAGGACTTCAGCAAATCAAGTATTGTACAAAAAATATTAGAAATAACGAGTTCTAGTTAATGGATCCTTAAAGTATGTGAAATTATCTTTACTCTAAATGTTAAAAAAATATACATTCGTAAATATATTAAGAGAACTCGAGTCGCAAAGTCGGTTGAAAATATGCGTGAAATTGATGACTTTCAGGGCTTCATAAAACCTAGGTGTATTTTGATATATTTTTAACATTTAGAGTATAAATAATTTCACATACTTTAAGGGTACATTAACTAGAACTTGCTATTTTTAATAAGTATTGTACAATACTTGATTTGCTGAAATCCGTCTTTGTATGAGACAAAAGTTATGAGGCGTCACCTTAAGCTGCTCCCACTAAAGTCAGCAGATATTTTTTATTTTATAAATTGAATTACCTTCATACACATTCACGGCCTTTAGTCACTTCTTTTACACATGTAAATATCTGTTTTACGTGCCCTCCGAAACACGAGAAGTCCTTGTAGAAAATTGGTACATTTTTGGTACTCGGAGTCGGAGTGAAGTATGAATCCGGGTCCCTCCGATTTCAAGTCCAATACCTTATTAAATACGCTCCTAAATTTACTAATGAATACAAATACATAATTAATAATTATATATAAACAACCATAGCAGCGAGACTTGGGTATGGAATAAGAGGCATGAAAGTAAGATAAATGCAGTGAAAATAAGGTCTTTACGTAGAATGTGTGTTGTAAGGCGTATTGACCGCATTCGAAATTATTTTGTTAGAGATGAATGCGGAATGAAACATGATGTGTGACTAAAATAAAAAAAGTAGTTTACGCTGATTTGGACCGTTGAAAGAATGAACGATAAAAGATTGGCTAAAAAGGTTTATATGGCAGAAGTGAAATGGAATGCTGGCAGAGGACGACTTGTTAAACGCAATGTTAAAAGTACACGCAATCGCCGAGCATGTGTGAAAGGTATGATGAATATAAAAGAAGAGAACGAGGTATGTCAGGATCGTAGCAAATGGCATTCGATTGTCTCTACCTATCCCTGTTGGGATAAAAGGCGTGATGATAGATAGATAGATATAAACAACCAAATATTATTAACTTTGCATATTACTAAACTACTTTTCAATGTTATTGAATGAACTTTGATCGAGAATGCACGGTCTGTTTATTTGTGACTCTGTTTATACATTTCATAACATAACAAGTAGATAACAACGGATTATTTTTACCCGACCTGCGCGACAGCAAAGACAGGGTTATGTTTTCCACGCGTATATTGTATATTATATATTATGTACTAGCTTCTGTCCGCGTGGAAATAGATCCAAAAATAAATTATACCGTAACTGTAATTTGCCCCTCCCCCGCCCGCTTTCGCGATATAAAAAATATTATATGTCATATTCTGACCCCTAAACTATCCACTAGGTATGCCGATCATGTCGATCTCGTGAAAAACAAAAACAAATCTATCCCATGGGAACCATACATTTTTCCGGGATAAAAAGTAGCCTATGTGCTATTCCAGACTATAATCTATCTCTGTGCCAATCCATTCAGCCGTTCTGGCGTGATCGAGTAACACACATCCACACATACATTCATATAAACTTTCGCATTTATAATATTAGTGGGATGTGATGTGGGATTCTTTATACCTTTGAAGAATCTCAACGGCTGGATTATAAATTGACTCGTCTAAACCATGCGATCATGCGATGGTTATAAAAACCAAAATGGCGGCCGTAAAACTTCATTTTCAGAGATTTAGTACAAATAGGGCGCTCTACTAGATTGGCAGTATAATTTAAACGTGATTAATTATGGTTAATGCAGTGCATGGTGCAGTGCCTGGATGTAAGTCACCTAAGATGAAAAATCCACAAATTTACACATTTGTCACGCACACTGATTTAATTTTTTGGCCTCGTTCTAATCCCGACATTACCAAGCTAGTAGAGCGCCAGCATACTACATCTATGATTGGAACCATATGAAACTACTCATCGTGAGGATTCTAAAAATATATATTTGTTACCTGAGAAATGATAAAATATAACAATAACCTGTTTTCAGTTTTTTTGCTCAGTAGGGTTCTTTGTTTTATTTAATAATTAATTCATTTACTTATAGGGCTCCGTACTAACCACTAAGATCCTGTATCATAATAAGTTGATAAAATAAAATAGTAATTCTCAAGTTCACGCGGTCCTTTGTAAGATTTGCATGGGGACATAGGTCCAACACGTAGAGGCCCTTTAGAGTGTTGTGGCTATCATCCATTGGGGCCTATCTCTCAATGCATCAAAGACAATGCGCTTACAGACAGGCCCCGTCAGTTGCAGAGATAAAATAAAATAAAAATGTTAATTAAATGTGGTGACTCGCCGTTTACTTAATGGGCCTCCTAAAACAACGATATTTTTAAGCATTCCTGCCGGCAGTTACACAGGCAACGCTGGTGTAAGCGGCGGGGGGTGTCGAGAGGTGTGGCACCGGTTTCACATATAAATTCCCCGTTATTACGCCTTTACACACTTCCCCAAGCTTAATTTATTTTTCATTAGTTTCGTGATAGATCGCCTAAAATGAAATTAGTGTGCGATTAACATTTTCAGCGCTTATCTTTGGTAGGCAATTGGTTCACTTTACGCTTACATTTTAGATCATATTAATAGATCCAAGTTTGGTGATCTGTGACAATATAGTACACGTGCAGTGTCAATCCTGTTTCAAATTCAGTTGACACGAAATTATATTTGTACCTCAGTTGTCGGACATCCAGTGTAAATACCTTGATTCAATTTGCAAACTCTACTGCATATTCTAGTGTGTATTTAGTCTATAGTCCTAGAAATAATTATAAATGCGAAGGATATTTAGATGTCTGAATAAACGGATTTATATAAAACTTGGATGATCTATTTTCTTCAAGTGTTGCCTTACTTGTCCAGAAAGCGTATTATCGGTCCCACCCAGGGTACCCAGGGTAAGATAAAATCTTTTTCCTTTAGTCGAATGGTATTTGTGAGGCTATACCTAACGAGTCGACTAAAGGAAAAATACTTTATCTTTTTTAATTATGAAAAATCCATTGGTACATTTAAGTCCATTTTCTATCCCAGAAAGCATAATCTTGAAGATTACGAGAGATAAGGAAATGCTGCTAAAAAAATTGCTAACATTGGCAATTGCGAAACAAAATATGAAAATCTGGACCAGTAATTTAGGTATCATCATCCATCATATTGTCCTTCAAGGAGTATTAATTTTGTTCCAAGTACCTATATGCGAGTAAAACCGTGGGCAATACCTACCGTCTTTTTCTGTTTGTTTGTGCCCTTGATGGGACTACGGAAAATTCAATTAACCATAGTCCCATTGTCCAATGGTACCATGGAAAACTTCTAATTTCATTTTCCATAGACCCATCAAAATTAAGTTCACTACCAGCACGTCATGTCTATACAAAATGCCATGATATATACATCATACTGAAAAAAAAACCGGCCAAATACGAGTCGGCGTCGCACACGTAAAAAAAACGTTTCTTTTTATTTTGTTTTTATTATTTGTTGTTATAGCGGCCATAGTAAGTCTAATACACACTCTGTGAAAATTTCAAGTGTCTACCTATTACGGTTCAAAAGATACAGCTCTGTGACAGACAGACAGCGGAGTAATAGGGTTTCTGTTGGCACCATTTACGGAACCCTAAAAATTAAATAAGTATTAAGATTTTTTGGTTGAACTGAACATAAGAGATAACATAAAATAAATAGAAGCAGTTCTTAATTAGTGTGAGTATATATTTGCTAATCATTAGCGAATGTATTTATATATTTCGTCATGAAAGGAAGATTGAAAATTTTATTTAATTGTATTTCACTAAATTTAATTTTAAAGTTAGCAACCTCCAGGGTACCTATTCAACAAATGACATTTGAGGCTACTAAAAGCGTAGTAAGCTCTATGAGGTAATTTGAGATCAAAAATGTCTCGCTGTTATCTTGTAAATAATTCTCAGGCTGTTCTGAAACAATTTCCTCGTCCTTCATACTTTATGAAAGCTTCGGAGAGCAAGTGAAGAGGAAGTTTAGGCTTTCTCATAATACTTACGTACGTACTTAATATAGAGAACTGGCAAATAGTGGAAACTGTTACTGATGTATCTGAGCACATCGCAAGGTTTAAAAGCCGTGAAACCGATATTTGAAAGGCAAAATGTGAACACCATTACTGAAGCCATTGGCTACGCCTCAAGGTATATAGGCCGTAATGATAATTTAAGGTACCTAGTAGTTTACCATGATCCTGAAATAATCTCTTTTTGCCAAATCAATATTTATACTTTTTCACGGCTAAACCACTGAACCGATTTTAATGAAATTTGATACAAAGAAAGCTGGAACTCTAGGGAATGAAATATGCTACTTTTTTTTAATCCACCCTCTAAGGGCTTATAGTAGGGGATGATATGAATATGTGCCTCACGTATACACGTAAGTGTATATACTGAGTTATTTTTGATTCGTTATTAAATATTCGATTCTATTTATAGTATTTGAATATAATTAAGTATCAAGATTGCTTAAACGTACATTTTTATGCTTTCAACATGTCCATATCACTTCTCGATAAGAGTGAGTTGACAACCTACAGTAACAGTGTTCGGTCATTTTTAAGAGTGATGTTAAAATAATATATAAAAGTTTTTTTTGAAGTTTCCTAGTATTTTTTGTTTAAAATGTTGTCTAGATGTTTTTTAAAGAAATCTTATGGTACGGGGAAAAGGTTTTATACAGTAATTGGTGGTGATAAGTTGCCATTGAAAAATCGTGGAAAGTTGACTACTGAGGTAAGTAGAGTTTTATTAGTTATTAGCCCATAGAGCCTTTTCCAGAGAGGCTTTTCCATCTAAATATACCTCAACAGAACTGGCCACTCGTTAGGTACAGCATCACAAATACCATCGGCTAAAATAGGGAGACTTGGTTTTCCGCTGGGTACTCCGGTAACACGGTTTCGGGAGCTGTAAGTGATTAAAAAATAATTAAGTAAATCTGACTAGAACAATATTTTTCCTATCTTTCATACATACTTTTACCCCCTTAAAAACACACTCATAATTATTTATACATATGTATTCATGTTACGGCTAAAATCCGGAGTGCTGTTACATCTAATTTTAGCCAATTACTACTAAACCAATCCTAACCAATTGACACCTAGTTCTAGCCGGCTAAAACTAGGTGTAACCGCACTTTGGCTTTAATTGTAACATACCTACAAATACTCCTTGAAAATCCCAAAAAGGCCAGCCCCCTATTCCGTATATCTCTGTTGCTAACAAAAACGTGTTGGTAATCCGTACACAGATTAATTCCATTTTTTTATACCAAAATTAATAAAGATATAAAATCCCAAGTTGCGGAGTACCCTGCGGTTATTTTGTTGGTATTCGGGAACCTTCAGAAACCTGCAAGAGCAGAAATCATATATGGAAATATTATGTGGTCGAACGGGTTTTTAAATCTATTTTTGTAGCACATTTAAATTATTGACATTATCTGACTAAACTTATGTCCTTGTCTAACAAAATACGTAATTATTTAAACATTACGGCCTTTATGATTTGCGGCGTGGCTAAACACTTTAACACTCTTATTAATAAACTCGAAGTAGCGACGTAGTAACTAAACTAGGTATTTCGTATCCGTCTAACAAATCTGCAATTTATTATGATAGACGGAGTCGAAACACAGTTTAGTAACTACGTCGCTACTTCGAGTTTATTAATAAAAGTGTAAGAGTTTTATTAATATTAATTAGGAGAGAATTAGGTATTTTAAGTAGGTATACGAATCACGATTGTACGAACATTAGAAATACGGATGTTAGAAAAAATCGGAGCCTTAATTCTATATTATTTCTATAAACAGCTTTTACAAGCTTTGAACCATTTTCTCTTGACCTATTTAGCTTTCAAGCTTTGTAAACATAATGATGAACTTTTTCTTGATAATTCCTTTGCTATTTTTTAAGACAATTCTGAGTGATTTAGAAATGGCTGTATTTTAATTTTGCAATATAATACGTCATATCAAAGAATGGTCTGTGTGGGGAACTCTGAAACTATAAGAGATGGAGAATTTGTTCTAAGTAAACATACATGACTCGGGACGGGAATCGAACCCGCGTCCTGGTTATGAAAAAAAGGTACTTAATTATTTTATGCAATTTCGGAATTTTTGTTAACTGTCATTATCAATTAACAAAAAAACTGTTTTTATACAGTTTTAAAAATCTAAAAAAAACTCTATCTCTTATAGTTTCAGAGTTCCCCTTACTGGTCGTTGTCGATGTTACACACTATATACGTGTTACAGTCAAAACTCTTTCGCGGTCAAAAGTACTTTTGACTGAATAGCAATTATTTATAACTTTTTTGAACCGGCTTATCAATACAATCAAACAATCAGTTTTAATATAATTTTTAAGCAAATAATATTGCACAATTTGCTCTGTTGATTTTGACTAAGTAATTTAAATAATGGATACACTTATGACTAGTTACAGAGGCACATAATAGTGTAGTAGAGGCACAACCTTCTAATATTTTTATAGGACTGATGGAACGCTCTTATCCAAGTCGTGAGTGCGTTATAAGTGCGTTATGGTTTTCAATATTAATTGTTTATTTTTAGTTTCGTAATTGATTTTGTTTCTTATTTTTAATGTAAAGGAAGCTCGGAATAGCTGATGCCAATTTTTTCCTATGTGATTGGACAATATCTAAAGCCCCGCCTACACGCACAGTCATTCCTACGCGCTTTCCACAAGTAAGCTCGTACGTGTGGACGGAAAAACGGTACCTCGCACAAGCCCAAAAGCGCGGCTTGAGCAATCGTTGACTTGCTAAAGATTGGAGTGCGCAGTTCTGGGTTTGCACGGTTTTACTTAAATAAAAATGAGGTTTGCGCGAGCTTACTTGTACCGTGTGGACACTCTTCGGACGGGATGTCTTTCCGTTAGTATTACTTGTGCAATTTTAACTGTGCAGTCAAGACGGAGCGTGTAGACGGACCATAATATAAATAAACCTTACTCGAACATTGGAGATCAATAACAGTGAAAATCCATTCAGTGGTACTCGAGAGTGTCACATTGATATTGACGGGAAATCTTTTAATTTAATTATTGACATCAAAAAGTGCTTTTGACTAAAGGTGGTCACACATTCGTCCAATTCCAATCCAATCCAATTCAACGGTCCGCCTAGTAGATCATCGAAATGGGAAATTTTCGGTGCGATGCCGGACCATTGTGTGGCCTACTTAAGGATCTTGGTCAAAACTAGTTTTGACTGTAACTAAGTTTTGACTGTAACATAATTACACTGTCAAGTTAAGAAATTACTAAATGTGTATTACGACATCTCTTATTATATTTATTTAGATAACGCTTAGGCAGTTAATAATAGGTACGATAATAGTTATAATTATTACAAAATAATACTTACTATATCTTAAGTAGCAACTATTTTTTAGGGTTCTGTAGTACAGAATCTGTACCATCGTTTGTATGGACGTGTTATTCATAATACATTATTTTCTCCTATCTAAAGTAGCTAGGCAGCATATATTTACCTATTTATGTATTATCAATCGAATGCCAATTGTTACGATCCTGAGATACCTCTTTCGCTTCTTTTATATTTATCATACCATTCATGGATGCTTGGCGATTGTGTGTACTTACTTTTAATATTTCCATCGATCAATTGTTTTTTATATATGTTTAGCCATATAAACCTTTTTAGTCAATCTTTCATCCTTCATTCTTTCAACGTGTCCAAACCAGCGTAAATGACTTTTCTTCATTTTAGTCACAACATCATCTTTCACTCCGCATTCTTCTGTAATGACATTCCGGATGCGGTCAATACGCATTCTACGTAAAGACCTCATTTCTCATTTTTCTGCATTTATCTCACTTTCATGCTTCTTATTCCATACCCAATATATGTATTAGAAGTATTTTATTATTTTACATAGATATAGGCTAATTTTAGAAAAAAATGTTTCTACCTATGTCCGTTATAATAGACTTTGAAACCATCCAACCGATGTGCCCCAAAACCGGTTTCCCATTTTCAACCTCATCAAAGGGTGGCGTTACTCGCAAATAAATTAAAAAACATTAGTATGACGTTTGTATACTTATACCTAATTTTTACCCCAGGCGAAGTCGGGGAAAGCCGCTAGTATTTGTATATGTACAGGCGACACCGGGGAGCTAGTATAGTATACAATATTTTACCATATATACCAATCACATCACTATGCCATTTTGACGTTTTATGTTGATGTCGAGCGTGACCGGATATAAATATATATTTTATTCTGGAAAAGTCTTTTAATACTATGACTAGCTGTGCCTTGCGGTTGCACCCGCGTTAATATTACTGCTCCGCTCCTTTGTGTCGTAGCGTGATGTTATATAGCCTAATAACCTTTCTCAAGAATTGAGGGCTATCAAATGCAAAAATTTTTTTTTAAATCCGACTGGCAGTTCCATAGATTAGCGTGTTCAAACAAACAAACAAATTTAACTCTTCAGTTTTCTATAATATAAAAATGAATCGCTGAATCGAGAGCAGCTGAACCGATAGGGTAGGGTAGGGGGTAGGGGTAGGGGTAGGGGTAGGGGTAGGGGTAGGGGTAGGGGTAGGGGTATGGGTAGGGGTAGGGGAAGGTTTAGGTATAGGGTATATTTTATTTTGTTCTTAATTATCCACGGGCGAAGCCGGGGGCGGAATGCTAGTATTATTATAAGTAAACCGCTGAGAAAGCAGCACTCCCAGCAGGGGCGGGCGTGATTCTGCCATACACGATACGAAGTTTCACGCGATATATCTGTTGTCGACGCGATCCACCTCAAAGATTTCAGGGTTCAAGCTATCCTCACACCAAATTTCATTAAAATCAAAACCAACCCGCAGAAGCCCGAGGTAAATCGCGTCGACAACAGACACATCGCGCGAAACCTCGCATCGTGTATAGCAGAATCACACCCGCCCCTCACCCCTCATGGACATGGGAGTGCTACTTTCTCAGCGGTTCACCTATAGTATAGATAGATATTGGATAATAGAGCGCCGAACAGTGGGGTTAGCATACTTAGGACCGCGACATTTTTCGTTTTGACTTAAAGGACAAAAACGACGGGACAACACCGATGGCCAGCCAAGGAATGCCTGACCCGAGAATGTCCAACTCTAGAATGTACGAGCAATTTGCTGGGTCATGCATTTTCGGGCCGGACATTCCTTGGCTGGCCATTGAGATAAAGATATCGCGCGGTAGTATGTATGTTAACCCTACGGTTCAGTTCCCATCTGACTTGTGCTAAGCCCCAATTTTCTTTAGAATATAATTCTTAATATTATTAATATGGAAAATTTGTTACCTAAATATGGACACTGTTACTGGTGTCTCCGGCTACACTGTTATTGTCATCTGATATGTTTCAAATTTTAATATTGGAAGAGGATTTAAATACTTGTGTGTTTAAAAAAAAGTTGTAGTGAGCAAGGATTATATTCAGACTATTAATTTATGCATAATTATGTATTAATATATTGTTTGAGGATAACACTATGAACATAGTCAGTTGGACGTCCTAGATCGCCTTTCCCATTTAAAACATCACAATTAACTATTTTTCTAGAGCTCTGTCTCGCGACACAAAACGATACCACAGACGATACCAACGACACCTACATTGCTCGTAACGTGAGTCTTATTACCTCACTTTTAGACCCATAAGCCCATATATAAAACACGCGTGCTTTTTACTTTACATTACAGTACAAGAGTTATAATATAACCTAATGAAGTTACATTCATAAAAGATTGCAAATTGTATGTGTGACCACAAAGCATTCTTAATTTAACCGCATAATACAGTTTTATTTTTTAACCACGACTTTGTTGGCTGTTTGGCGAAGTTACCCGTGCTTTATCTAGCGCGACGCGGGAAAAAACAATACATTTGAGAAAATGTTAAAACCACATGAAGATTGTTTTTTTCCTCGCAAGTGTGCGACATAGCACACACACCATTTAGGATCAACATACGTTACGACATTCTCATGAATGATAAATTAATCACTAATTACTGTACCTAAATCCTAACTAATACCTATTATAATTATGACAGTGTATTTGTTTGTTTTTCTTTCATATACAGAAAAAAGGAGAGTGAAAGCGGGAAGCAAGGTATTTGGTGGACTAAACAATGTATGCAGGAATAAGTAAAATTAATATACCTACATAATGCTGTTTTAATTCCATAACTTACTTGGAAGCGAGACTTGGGTATGTAATAAGAAGCATGAAAGTAAAATAAATGCAGTGGAAATGCGGTCTTTACGTAGAATGTGTGATATAAAGCGTATTGACCGCATCCAGAACGATAGAGAAGAATGCGGAGTGAAAGATGATGTTGTGACTCAAATGAAGAAAAGTAGTTTACGCTGGTTTGGACACGTTGAAAGAATGAAGGATGAAAGGTTGACTAAAAAGGTTTATATAGCTGAAGTGAAAGGAAATGCTGGCAGAGGACGACCTAGGTGTAGATACCTACTTTTATTCAACATATAAAAAATATATTGTTTGATGGAAATATTATTAAAAGTACACACAATCGACGAGCATATATGAAAGGTAGAAGCGAAAGAGGTAATGGCAAATGGCATTCGATTGTCTCTGCCTACCGCTCTTGGGATAAAAGGCGTGATGATAGATAGATAGATGTAATACTTGCATACATGATTACTTTATTAATAGCTTGATCGAAGTCCAAGGTTCAAGCATTTGTAGTTATTCAGAGTATTAGCTGTGTGCACGTATTGCGATTATTAATTGAATGCAATTTATTCTATATCATCTTTATGAGTGCTTGGTATGAATAGATATACAAAGTACCTACGAGTTACATACATTAACGCCTGTTTCCCAAAGGGGTAGACAGAGAATATGGAGCGCCACTTATCTCGATCTTTGTATAATTCTATTGCTTCATCCATACATCGTTTCATATGTACGTCTATTTTTAGTACTATACGTATTTGATATTTTTAAGGACATCAGATTTGATCAAAGTTCGTCTTGGTAGTCCTTTTCTTGTTGTTCCTTTCATCACACATTCGTTGAACATATCCAAACCATCTCAGCATTCCCTTTTCAATTTTATATACCTACAACACTATCAGTCACTCCACAAATCCACGTGTTTCACGTACATCATCATTTCTCACTCTATCTCTGTTATGTAGCTTCCCCGTGGAAATTTTTGAAATGTGACATAAGATTTTATCGCGAAGGATTTCTGGGACAAAAAGTACCCTTCAGACCCTCAAACTATAGCTGTGCAAATTTTTTCAATATGGATTTTTTTAGGCCGTAAACTAATTTCTATACAAATTCTGTGTTCTGTGTCTGCTTTTCAACACTTGATCAGATATGGAGCAGATACTGTAAAAATATAATAACTTTGGTATTCCGCTGGGTACCCTGGAACCGTAACACGGTTTCGGGGGCTGTAAGGCAACCCGTGAAGAAAGAAAAACGTGGAAAAATGGAACAAAGAAATGTAAATCTTTCCAGAGCTGTAATAAAGAAAAATTTGCCCTGGTATGATGTGTGTTACTTAACCCAGGAAATCATGTATTTCCATCACAACCCATGCAGATCAGATATTTGTAGGATTATCTTTCTTAATTTTTTACCCAAGTGCTTTTTTTTACATCATAATATTGAACTTTATTTTTTGATTCGCAGAGTTTAAATGTGGACAAAAGACTAGTCAGTGGCGAACGAAAAAGACAGACATTCACTGATCGTTCACAATTGAAATATGCAAGAAGACTCGTTGTAAAATTGGGGAGTGCTGTTATTACTAGAGAAGATGCCAATGGCTTAGCTCTTGGAAGACTTGCGTCTATTGTTGAACAGGTAAGTGAGACAATTATACTCAGATACGGTCATTGAGTTAGAAATTTTCCTCATTTCCTTACGACATACACAATAGAAAAGAGTTCGCACTGACACTAACACTACACTAAAAAGTGTATTTTAGATGAGTATATAATACTTCTCTTAATGCCAAATTGGTCTAAATCCAAAATGGTACCTACTGATCAAGGAATATCTATACCCATGGCGACACCTAGGGGGGGTTTTGAGGGTTCATAACCCCTCGAAATTCCGATTTTTTAAACACAATAAGCAATTATTTTTTAAAGTTAAAGGTATAAAAATAAATCGATGGCGGCTTAAAATATTTTCATCCTTACTAATAATATAAATGCGAATCTTTCATGAAAATAGGTTCAGTGGTTTAGCCTTGAAAATGTAACAGACAGACATAGTCACTTTCACATATTATATAATATTAATTACGAATTTCGAGCAATTTTCTTTTTCCATTCGAGCAACTGCTTTTTTATGGAATTGATTTCAAACAATTTCTTTCGAGCAATTTTCCGCAACCGTAAAACTTGTAACGCAGCACATGGATGTTACCGCAAGTTCAGCTGTCAAGTGGCAAAATGAAACGCTACACTTGAGTCCACATTACCTGACTACTTTTTACGGGTGATTGCAAGGAATATTTTGTCTGTCTGTTTGGATGTTTCTTCAAACAGAACTGAACCAATGTTGATGGAACTTTCTGGTCTTTGTCACTTCGAATCCGTGTAAATTCGTGATTTATCGCTAGCTAATTATATTTTCTTTCCCACAGGTAGCAGAATGCCATCACGAAGGCAGAGAATGTATCATGGTGACAAGCGGTGCGGTGGCTTTTGGAAGACAAAAACTAACTCAAGAACTACTTATGTCTCTTTCTATGAGGGAAACGTTATCACCAAGCGATCATACCAGAGAAGTAAGTTTTTTCCTATAAAATGAGTTTCCTATTTGCTTGCCTGTAAAAAAACCCTAAAGTAGAGATCAAGTTATTAATTCGCTCAAAGGATCAGTTTAGCTATTCAGCGAGGTAACTGTTTGGGTACCATGCCGCAGCCTCCATGTGTCTGGAAGAGGTATTCTTTTTTATAATATAGGTAGGTACATTATTTTTATATTTATCTTTTTTTATTTATTTATTATTGTTTTTATAATTTTATATATACATAATTAGATATAATAGTGTAAAGTAAAAATGACCCCTTCTGTTTATGAGCCGACAAAGGCCTACTTCCGGCCATTCAATCGATTCAAGTTCGCTTGAGGTGAAATCATTTTTCTCTTGTAAGAGTCCATCGGCGGTGTACACGCCATTGGCGAGAAGAACACCTCTAAACTTTGTTTTTGTGGTGACGAACGAGCCACACTACGCCGAGGTCTGAAAATCTCAGTTCCGTCGCTACTAACAATCTCCTCACAAAATCTTTCCACGAGTAAATCACACCTTTTCGGGTGACCAGAAATACGTGTAGTTGTCAACGGTAGCACCGTGCACGACCGATAACAAATCTATGCTACCATTTTGTACCACTTTCGGCCGGCCGAAATGAAAGACCGAGCGAAACGAAAGATGTCGCGGTTCCAATATAATTATGCTAACCCAACTCGTGTCTCTGACCACACCACAAGGTATAAAGGTCGTGAAGCTGCGCGTGCATGTGTGTGTATATTTATGTTTGTGTGTGTGTATAGAATTCGTCAGATAAATTCTTGGACCTCTGAACTCAATTTTTGATTCGTTTTTCTGAAAAACAATGTCCCAAATGGAATTCCGTAAGTAAAGTTCGTTATCGGTTCCTTTAATTTAAATATTAACAAATTTATAGCAAAATCTTCGTCGGAGAACAGCCATTGAGTACTCGTAGTTATCAGAATTAAGCCAAACATACAAACTGATTATATAAAATTTAATTAATTATTCAAAATATTGACAGCACAAACAACAGATTTATTTTACAAAAAGCTTTCAGCAACTCTTCAAAGCTGAATTATTTAATTCCCAACAAAACTTATCTTAAACATTGAGGATCTGTTATGATCTAAATATTTTACCTCAATTTTCTCTTTTAACAAGCATTAAATAGAAATATCACTTGAAACTTTAACGTGAAATATTTTAATCCATTTAGATAAGTAAATACTCTGGGCTCTGTAAATGTTTTAGAGAATTCTTGATAAGTCCCTGGAATGAGAACAAAATTCTTTTATTTTTTTCCCTAAAGATACCAAAAATATATGGTTATTGTTTGAGGAACTGAAGTAGAAAAAAACTATGTATTACTTATCAATTAATTTATCTCTAAATATAAACTTTTGTATATTTTATTTATTTATCTATATATATAACATGCTCGTGTAACCAAACTCCTTCGAAACGGCTTGACCTATTTGTATGATTTTTTTGTGTGTATTCGGTAGGTCTGAGACTATTCTCAAACGGTAATTCGTAAACTATTTTTCATCCTCCTACCCCTACCTTTACCTACTTTTAGATTTTTTGTATGAACCATATCCAAAGTTAGTGGTAGTGGTAGAGGTAGGGGTAGGGATAGTGCAGGCAAGCCAACGTTTGGGCAGGACGTCTGCCGGGTCCGCTAGCTATTTACCTATATATTTATAATAAAATTAAAAACTTATGTACATAATCCGACAAACCACACTTAGAGGCTTTTCCATCGGTTTCGGGAGATGCAAGGCAACCCGTGAAAAAAAAACATAAATATCCCAAGAGACAATCAAAATCCACTTCATACGGTTCTGTTTCGCCTCCTCTATCCTACAGGTGATGGATTTAAAAAAAGTAGCCTATGATGTCCTTCCCTAAGGTTTAAACTTACTGCGTATTAAATTTCATCAAAATCGGTTCAGTGGTTTAGCTGTGAAAGCGGAACAAAGTTTCTTTGACAGTTTGTGAGTTTAGATTTAGGGGGTAATCTCTGAAATTACTGATCCGATTCTGAAAATTCTTTCACTAATAGGAAGCTACATTATTCCCCTGTGCTATATAGGCTATATTTTATTTTGTTTGACAATATCCACGGGGCCGAAAGCCAAGGGGCAAAGCCGGGGGCGGAAAGCTAGTCGTTCATACAATAACTTATTATATTATACCTGAAAGCTCAGAATACAGAACAAACCAGAATACGCGTGTCCAAAAAAGAAAATACACGAATTTCAGCACCCGTCATATCTATGTTCTTATAAATTTTCTTTTTATCAATATATACAACAACCGGGTAGGTACCCTATTTTAGTGTAGAACAATTTTTAGTCATAGTTTAAATAATTTATGGGGATTATGGTTTATTCTGTTTTCTGAACCTGAAAGCGACAATAATTTAATATGTATATTAATTTAGAAAACATTTTGAAAGGATAAAAGAAACAAGTAAAAACTATAAAATCCTTAAATAGACATTTTCCTTGATTTTCCTGTATGTTTATAGTAGAAAAGTGGTTGTTGTAACGGTTGCACTTATTTAAATTGTCAACCATTTTAGCTTAAAATCGATAGAAAATATAACATAGCTTGTAGCAACCTATTTAAGTTTCAAAGCTTTTAAAAAGCTATAATTAGTTATATAGAAGAATAGATAGAATAGAATTTAATGTGGCTTAGGTTCCTACTCTAAAAATCCTAATCCTAATGTACACTAATACACAGTTTCGTTATTTTTTAGGATGCTGGAAACATTTTGGATCCTAGAGCGGCTGCTGCAGTCGGTCAGTCAGAATTAATGTCAATGTATGATGCCATGTTCTCACAGTACAATGTTAAAATTGCACAGGTAAGTTAACTTTTTATATGTTTAAAAATAATATACTCATAATAAATAATTATTTAAATCGGTAGATGCCCTTGCTAAACAAAATTTGAAATTTGAAAAGTTGAACGAAGAAAAATATTGTTGTCTCTCTTATGGTTAGAGCAGAGGTTCTCAAACTTATTTTGTCTACCGCCACTTTGAAAATCAATTAATTTTCAGCGCCCCCCAATTTTTTTTACTTTACCACATATTAAAAATCACAATGAAATTCATTACTTTAATTTATATAATAGTGTGCTATATTAGTTTTTCTGGGCCTCTTACCGCCCTTTTCTAGGCCTCCAGCGCCCACAAGGGGGCGTTATCGCCCACTTTGAGAAACACTGGGTTAGAGAGATGGAGACAGAAAGTGGTTGTAAGCACTTGCCGGCAGAAAACCTCTTTTTCGTGTCTGAGCCCCCCTCTAAGTAGGGGTCCAGCGCTTGTCGGTACGACGCTGAGCCGCTTTTGAAGAAAAAAAATTTAAAAAAACCTCTCCTACCAGCTGGCAGAAAATGAGTGAACAGCATTTTTGGGGAAGAAAAAATATTTTCTGCCAATTTACTCCCTGCAGTTTTTTATACATATTTTTTTGTTTTTTTTGAAAGAATTTTGCAAGTAGCTGCAGGGAGTAAATTGGCAGAAAATATTTTTCTTACAACCGAGAGTTATAAAAAGTAGCCTATGTCACTCTCCAGTTTACGGCCCTCTAATTTTATCTCTCTTACCTTATTCACCCCTTAGCCTATAATCTGCCCCAATAATTGGGCTATCGAATGCAAAAATATTTATTAAATTAAGTCCAGTCGTTTTTGAGTTCATTCATTATAATGTTTGAGTCTATAGAATACAAACAAACAATCAAACACATATTTTTTTTATATATTACTCAGTGATAATATAGTATTATACTGGTAAAATAATAATAAAAATCGTGTTGTAGTTTTTGAGTTTAGGAGTAAACAAACAAAAATACAAAAATCAAATACTTTCTCTTTATAATATTAGTATAGATTGACAACACTGTTAAAAAAAGCTCTCAATTGATTTATGCTGAATCATTTTCTTCTACTCTTTCTTATCGTACTGTAACATTATATTTTTTTAATTTACAGCGAAGGAACAAACATCCAAAGTCTTATTTATATTATTTGTTAGATTCTCTTTAAATGAGTCCCTTATTAAAGATAATAATTATCTCATTTACGTAATTCTTGACATTGACCACCAGACTGTATTTTTAATGAATTTTATGATTTTAGTATGTACACAACAGTCAATGATAAAATTGATAAATGTTTTTGCTTGTTCCGGTTTCTATTAGTGAATAATATAACGTATTTAAATATAAATTAATTCATATAGTCTCAACTCCAGTTTTTTAAGGAAGTCATTCTATTTTTAACCGACTTCCAAAAAAGAAGGAGAAGGTTCACAATTCAGACCGTGTTTCTTTTATTTTTTTTCATGTACCTATCTATGTATGAACATCAATTACTCCTTTCATTTTCAATTTTTTTTTTTTTCAATTTGTAAAAAAATTTCAAAACGCCTAATGAGATCTACAAATGACCAGAAGGCTGGTACGTACTTCGCACAACGCATTAGCCTTGCAATTCAACGAGGAAATGCAGCCAGCCTTCTGGGTACACTTCCAATGTCTGGGGACCTGGGACAAATTTTTTATTTATAAATTTAGTTTTAGATTTTATAATTGTATTAAGTCTATTTTAAGGTTTTTATATTATATTATTTTTTTATAAACTAGTTAAATTACAATTATGGATGGCGCATTGGTAAATTTCAAACATTTGACCAAATTACACGATAAATTTCTTTTCCCATTGATATTAGAACAATAAATGCATTAGAACCAATTATTACAAAATAAAAAATTACTCCTCAGATCAGGGAACACTTTAACCACAGCTGTCATTTGTATGGAGAACCCTGTTCAGTGGTTATACAAAATATTTATGTCAGTGGTATAGATATAGAAAACAATTTTGGAAATTAAGTTTGGAGTTTATCGAGTCACAAGGTGTTACATTAGCACGTATCTTACAAAATGCTATCTATATTCTGTGTCAAAGTATTTGCATACGTTCGTGATTAACATGCCGGCTGCCAGAATACGTCTGGAATACTAATTCGACGTTTTAATTATAAGATTTATGGAAACTTATTTTATGCTTCACAAATTAGTGAAGATTAAGTACGTGTTGCCTTATATAATGTAAAATTATTGTACATAATATAAGCATGTATGAGAGTAAGGTATGAATTATAAAGGAGGATAAAGACAAATTAATATTATAATATAAGTTTGTTTGTACGTGATTTTTGAATAGAGATAGTTGGGGGATCCGCAAATTGCGTAAATTAGCAATGAAAATTGTAAATATTTTTTATTTACTTTAAGTCTCAGGTTTAATTCATAACTTTACGTGTTTGAGGCCCCAGGGTAGCCAGCGGATTCTTTAGGACTAACGGCGATGACCTAGCTCTGTTTAAAAGCTCTAATTGAATCATTTAGCAATCTAAAGTACCACGAAGTTTTAAATAAATAACAGTTACAAATAAAAAGGTATCATATTAGCATATTTTATGTATGCATACAATGTTTATCGCGCTTTCCACCACGTTTCGTCCATCCGTTTTGTGTACTTTTTTATACATTTTTTTTCGAACATTCTAGAAAATATTTTTCGTGTGACATTTTTTCCTGGTATGAAATGCCGGAACATGTTCACGTTTTTTAAAACTACCATCGGCTGCGTAGCTGTGAAAAATTGCTTGTTTTTTTCTGAGATTTCATAGGAATTTCTGCTCTATCTGTATATTAATTAAGCTTAAAATCGTAGAATACATTTTCGAAAATTGTAGTTAACTGTGTATGTGATATAAAAATTAATAACGTGGCATTAAATTACGGAGGGTGCTTGTACACCTTAGGCTTAGGCACCCTTATAAAGCATATATGTGATTAATTTTGATTTTTTTTGGTATTCTAGAGGTTTTAATTTCCTTGTTATTATATTTACTCTGATTTGTTTTTGCCCTTGGTTGTTGAATTCTAGAAATTATTCGAGGTCTAAGCAGTTTAACTTTTCAGTATTTTTACGTGGGTTTTTTACGTTTTAAATATTGTATGATTGTTTTATTTTTAAACAGTTATAATTAAACTCCAAATAAGTTCAGCTTTTGACATTCGGCGCGCAGTGCAATAATCGAATTTATTTTAAAAGTTTTTACTGCACACCGAATGATAAAAAACTCAAGTCATTAGGCGAGAGTTATACCTTTCAAATGTGTTCTTCATGTTGTGGAATCATCTTAATTACTGATCAATCGGCAACATTACTTATTACTTTTTCTTGACATTGGAAAACTCTTCATTATTTCAATGAAAATTACTTTGGATGTTTGTTACTCAACGTCTTTGTCTGATTATAGTGATTAGGTACCTACCAATTATACATTTTGAAATATCAATATTTTACAGGTTCTGGTGACAAAACCAGATTTCTACAATGAGGAGACCAGGAAGAATCTGTTCTGCACTCTCTCTGAGTTGATCTCGTTGAATATTGTACCTATAGTGAACACTAATGATGCTGTCAGTCCACCTATGTATATTCACGATGACACAGTTGTACCTGGAACTGGAAAGAAGGTAATATTACAAATTTTTTTTTCTTCACGGGTGGCTTTACAGCTCCCGAAACCATGTTACGGTTCCAGGGTACCCAGCGGAAGACCTAGTCTCCCTCGTTTAGCCGATGGTATTTGTGAGGCTATATCTAACGAGTGGCTAGTTCTGTTGAGATATATTTAGATGACAAAGCCTCTAAGTGTATTATATGTATTATAAATATTACAATTTTCTCTTTATAATACGATTATTTAAAGAATGACATCGAAATTGTCTTTACCTCTTGGTAATATAGACCGTAGTGATAGATAGATCGTAGAATGTAATTCTATACAATATCTATTTGCCTCTGACTCATACAGGGCGAATTTAAGCTATTTATAAAGTAAGCTACTTTTAAATGTATTCATATATTTTCAGCTACAGACGTACAGATTATGTCTTCTGATTTTTTTTCAATTTTTTCGTTGGTTCTGAAGTTTTTCAGGAAAGGTTTAATATAATTTCAAGAAGTTTAGAAAACGTCCAGTCTGTTTGTTAGTTTCTCCTACACTCTCAAACCTGATTGATTTGGTTACAAAATTCGAAAAACTCATAATAGCTAGAATAGAAATAGTTGTTTTATTTAGGTAAGTACTAATGTTATAACCACGAAATATGTAGATATAGAAATTGTAGATTTTGTTATGGAATGTCTTAAAACTGGTCGTCTGTCTTTAGATGCTTAGAGAAAATTACAAATATCTATCAATTCAATAGAATACGGTAGTAATTTATATTACAGGGAATTAGCATTAAAGACAACGACAGCTTATCTGCTATGGTGGCAGCTGAGATACAGTCAGATCTTCTGATCATGATGTCTGATGTCGATGGTATATACAACAAACCTCCGTGGGAAGATGGTGCAAGAATGATGAACACGTATACCTCTCAAGACAAAGACCAGGTCAAGTTTGGACAAAAATCTAAAGTAAGTATTGTTTTTAAGAAGTAGGAAATAATAACATGAGAAAAATAGCATTGAACAATAAATAAGCCTAAGCCTCAGGATCACTATGTCGAACGTTACAAAAAGTCCCTTTATGAAATTCTTACATAAAAAGAAGTAACTGACATTCTGAACCACATAATAAGTAATATTATAATTCTAGGTGGGAACTGGAGGTATGGATTCTAAAGTAAATGCTGCTACGTGGGCGATGGCACGTGGTGTAAGTGTTGTTATTTGCAATGGTATGCAAGAGAAAGCAATAAAAACAATAATAAGCGGCAGAAAAGTGGGAACCTTCTTTACAGATCACGTAACAAGTTCTGCAACATCTGTCGATGTTTTAGCTGAAAATGGTAATTTAAACACATTTATATCTTCACGCCTATTTTCAATTTCCATTTCCTTCGGTCCATCATACTTAGTTTACTTGTTTCATGTACATCCATCCATAAAGCGTCCAATACATTAACTTTAATTCGTAGGACTGTTAACTTGATTTTAATTTAATTAAAATGTACGTTTTGTCCGTTTCATTTAGCATTAAAATTATCTTATTATCATAACTTCATATACACTAAAACAATTTGATTTTAAAACCGGAAGGATATAATTTTGTCTCGATTTTGGCAACACATCAACCATAATACAAATATTGCAAGGCATATTATTAGCATTGAAACAAAAATCAGTTTTTTGAGGATGCTTAGCTTGAAAACTAACGTTATTTTATAAAATTTTTCATTTATTTTGATTCTAAACTCAGATTTTTTCATTTATAGCTCGTTCCGGAAGCAGAACTTTACAGCAACTGTCACCTGACCAAAGAGCATCTGCCATACACACATTAGCCGATTTGCTAGTCAATAAACAAGATGAAATTATGGATGCTAACTCAAAAGATCTTAACGAAGCTACTAAGAGTGGTTTAGCTGCACCTCTTCTAAGTAGATTATCTCTTAGCAAGAGCAAATTACAAACTCTTTCAGTTGGCTTGAAACAAATTGCTGATTCCAGCTACGAAAATGTCGGAAGAGTATTAAAGAAAACCCGGTTGGCTGAAAACTTGACTTTGAGACAAGTTACTGTACCAATTGGAGTGTTATTAGTTATTTTTGAGTCAAGACCTGATTCGTTACCTCAAGTAGCAGCCTTAGCTATGGCTTCAGCTAACGGCTTGCTTTTGAAAGGTGGCAAAGAAGCAGGTCATTCAAATAAAGCTTTGATGGATTTAGTAAAAGAATCACTTGGCACTGTAGGTGCTCAAGATGCCATATCCTTAGTGTCAACTAGGGAAGAAATCAGCGATTTACTATCAATGGAGAAACATATAGACTTGATAATACCTCGCGGATCTTCAGAGTTGGTTAGAAATATACAGAAACAATCGCAACATATCCCAGTTTTGGGACACGCAGAAGGTATTTGCCATGTCTTTGTAGATAAAGACGCGGATGCTGCGAAAGCTCTAAAAATAGTCCGAGATGCCAAATGCGATTATCCAGCCGCTTGTAATGCTATGGAAACTCTACTTATTCACGAAGATCATTTGTCTGGAACTTTGTTTAACGATATCTGCAATATGTTAAAGAAGGAAGGAGTAAAAATACACGCGGGACCTAGGTTATCTAGTCACCTAACTTTTGGCCCGAAGCCAGCGAAGACCATGCGGCTAGAATATGGTGCGTTAGAGTGCTGCATCGAGCTCGTTACAGATCTAAACGAGGCCGTAGATCATATACACAAGTATGGTAGCTCGCATACTGATGTCATTGTTACTGAAAATGGTAAGTTCATTTTATTAAGTTTTAGTGCTAATTTGAATTAAGTATGAATAGTTAGTGAAGTTTTTAGTTTCGAAATGCTTTATAGCATAAGCAATCATATCTATTCTGGTATAAGTTATCATTTACATACCTTAGACATGTCTTTCTTATTTAGTCAATGTTATTTTATAAGCTTTTTAACGATTGGCCAGCTCTTTTGAGTTATTTTGAAATCGAAAATCCTCTTACAAAGCATCACAGCCGTCTAACAATTAAAACTTGGCAGTCTCATAATCTATTGTCATCAATTAATTTTGCAAAATTTTAATAGCGATTGGATGTGACGCAAAATCCACTTAGAAACGCTGTTTTAGCTGCCCCTATATGGCAAAATTCAATACCGGCACGAGAAATAATGATGTTGATTAGACCATTGTTAGTCATGTACACGGAAGTATGATAATGTTTTACAATCTCGAGACATAATTGCCACTTAACTATATTTGTTTAACTACTATGTTCACAACGATAAGATAGAGAAATCAGCCACTTGACGCGTGAGATTATTGTTTCTTTAAATGTTTATTATTATTGTTTGATAATTTGTTTGTACTTCCAATTGTTCGTTCTTCATTTGACCTAGGATTAACACAACATAATTATATTTTATAATTTCAACAAAAAAATGTCCAATAGAGCTTTCAAAACATGAAAAATTAAAAAAATCACAATTAAGGTGTATGAGTAACGTATATCTAGCACGGGTTAATTTTTACTTTTTGAAGATTGTAATCTCACTCTTGGCTTCAATTTAAACTTCACTGTAATCAAAATTCGCAATTCCAATCCAAAGTACCATTTAATTGTCAAACCTCAGCTTAAATAATCGGCTATATTTCAACTAAACTGTCTCCACAGGAATAGCAAACGAAATATCATTAGAGGCTTTTCCATATAAATACCTACCTCAACAGAACTGTCCATTCGTTAGGTATAGCCTCACTAATACCATCGGCTAAAAGAAGAATACTTCATCTTTAGCTGGGTACCCTAGGACTGCAATGATAACACGGTTTCGGCAACTCGTGAAGAAAAAAAAAACAATTACATTAGAGATTTAGGATTTAAAATGTTCACGAGAAAATCTCATTTATCTAGAAGAAATGAACCATGATCATATATAAGTATAAATACACACACACACACACACAATATATTCACGGCCTTATACCTTGCGGTGTGACCAGAGACACCAGTAACAGTGTCCACTTTTTGCCAGTTGTCCATATTAAACAGAACAAGTAGTAAATCTGTTGCTGCACTCAATGGACCTAGAGTAGAGTGTCACCTGTTATTTTTAGAAAAATGCTGACATTATATTACATGTTCTCCGAAGCACGAGAAGTCGATTAAAGCACATATTCATATTTTCGGCTTTTTCAAGTTCAAGGCTCTACCAATTTAGGCTATTATCCTTTTAAAATTTAAATAATATATTCCAGATGCCACAGCAAAACGTTTCCTACATTCAGTAGATAGCGCTTGTGTTTTCCACAATGTGTCATCGAGGTTCGCCGATGGATTCCGGTTTGGATTAGGAGCTGAAGTTGGAATTTCTACATCTCGTATTCATGCAAGAGGTACTGAAAATTATTTTACTAATAGGAAGCTATATTATCCCTCAGTGTTTGTAGGTTATATTTTATTTTGTCCGATTTTTTATATATTATTAGTGAGAATAGTTTAAAGGGTAGGGTATTTCCTCACTTTACCTACAACTTTTGTAGATTCTCATGAATAAATGATAATTAAACCAGTAACAATGACACTTTTAAAGACGGAAAAGTTAGCAAACCTGTTGCTACACTCAATGCCTGAGCTTTCATTCCTTAAATTGAAGTATCTATTGTTTTGATAGAAAAGTATGATATAATTAACAAAAAAAGAAAGGGAAACTTAAGGAGTAGTTCTGTACTTATCGAAATCACTATCCTGCCTGCGGTAAGGTGCCAAGTGCCAAGAAGTATCTATTATTAATCTATTAAATATATATTATTGTAACATGCCCTCAGAAGCATGAGAAATGACTAAATCTCAAGGAAAATTGGTATGCCTACTTAGCTTTTTTAGCTCGAGTTTTCCCTCAGCCCTTACATAATTACGTTTATGACTGTACATTCCAACATTAAGGCAATTTTCATATAAAATATTTCAGGTCCCGTGGGAGTGGAAGGGTTACTCACAACTAAATGGATCCTCGAAGGTACGGATCATACCGCAGCTGAATTCAACGACGGAAAACGTACTTGGATACACGAGAAATTACCTATCAATTGACTACCAAAAACCTTTTTGCAGAGAGTATCGGGACTAAGATTAAATGTATATTTTATCTATTTAATAGAAAACTGTGGTTACCTTAAAAAGGTTTTAAATAATTTCCTTAAAATATAGAAATTGTTTGAAAAGAGACAATCGTGGAATTCATTATGTAAAGTCAAAAGTAAATGATTTTTATATTTTTATTTCGATGATATTTTAAGAAACTATGTAGAATATTTTTGATTTCTAAGCAGTAGTTTTTCTACAATAATTTTTGATAAAAGTTGTAGCACGTGCCCTTTGGTAGGTACTACCAGTAAGACAAATTAGTTGAAAAATGTGGCATAATGGATTTTTTACCTAGTTACCGTCAATATGCCGTCTGTCGGCAAAACTTTGATAATTATTTTAATAAAACTACTGCATAGACATAAATAATAGCTTAACTTTTGAAATAAAAATATAATAAACATTAGTTATGCATAGACATACCAAATTTAGGCACTTGATAAGGCTGTGTTGGATTGCCATTAAAAATCATGTCTATACTATTCTATTTTTTTCAAAATGGCTCCATCAGGGTTTTGATGATTCCGCCAATGTCAAGTAATATAGACGTCACAGTAACAATAAGCCGATTGATCGGTAGGTAGAATGCTCCCGCCGGCCGTAATATGTCCTATTAATCACTGACTAATCACAACTATTACAGCGCGGGCGGGATTAAACTGGATTCCCCATGACGTCCTGGTGGACGCGTGCGTATACCACAAAGGCGTCACGTGTGTCGTTAGCTCCTTGTTTGCTATGACGTTTCTCTTTTCAAACACGCTCATAGAAGTTTGTTTCGTATAGTATAATGTTCTACTTTGCACAAGAGATTATTTTTAAAATATTAACCTGTAATGAATGTGTATTTTTTTGATAAATTGAATAAAAGAATTGGCGTGCCATATATTTAGTAATTTCTTTAATAAATGTGTACCAAAAATTTTTTCATTTTTTTTAAATTATAGACTTACATACGAGTAATTGCAGAGAAAGATACAATGTTTTGTTGGGTTTGGAATTTTGGTGCAACTAATAAAATGCTAGTTTCTGCAATTTCCTGCTCTCAGCAGACTGTGAATGCACTGAGGAAATAATAAAGCTTTACTGCTCAGATGGTTCGACTTAATGAAGAGTAAATCTGCTGTTCAGTCTGTTCAGAAAATGTTGCTGCAAATATTTCTATGGATAGAATATTTCTATCTAGTGCAATACTTAATTTTATATATACTCTTATATCGTAAAGTTTCTATTACAAAATCGAATACTTCATAATGATATGTTTTATTTACACGCGTTTGTAATATGTCAAACTTCGATAATATAATGTTTTATACTTTGGTTTTATAGTACCTACCGAAGTTTTCATACAAAAACGATATCGTAATGTTTTGTTTTTTTTTTTAATGCAGAAAGGGCAGAGAACCGCAGTTTTCCGCCAATTTGTCGATTAAGAAAAATATCTTGGTTCAATTTGTTTTGTACAATTGCGTGAGATTAGATAAAGTAGTGTGTGTATGAACGGGCACATATTAACTTCGCTATTATGATCTCGTATCCATAAAGTACTATTATAGAATGCCCTCATACTTTAAGTAAATCTTTCGTCATTTTTCTATTAAATTATACTTATTTTAAATTTATTTAACTTTTTAATATAAAATGGTGTGAAATTAATAAAAAGAAACATATGCTACTTTTGTTCCAATTTAATAAAATAGGTTTTTCATATAATAAAATTTTCATATGCACTATATCAATTTCAACAAAAATTAATAGATCGCTTGTGCCATATTTTGTTTTAATGGCTTTTAACGGAATTGAAAGCTTCCAATATATATATCGTTAAATTTATGTGCAGAGATGTGTACTTTTATTGACGCGTGTTTCACATCGATGGAGTTCAATAAAAGAGTATTGTTCAACGGTTTCATTACCTATTTTGGTTAATATTTTATTCATTTACTAGTCTTTCGCCTCGGCTTTGCCCGTGGAGCCCATATTAACATAAATTATGGTAACTATTGAGTTCATAGAAAAAAGCATTTTTTTTCCAGAATTTTTCAATTTTCCAGGCAACTTTTCTAATTGTTCTTTCCCTAAAAACCTGATTCGGACTATTAAGAACATTTAAGAAATAACCAAATCGGTCCAGGCGTTCTCAGGTGATGCGCCTACCAACGAACATAATTTAATTTATATTTATAACATACATTTGACAGAATTGTATTTTAGTTTCTAAGTATAAACTTTAATTGAATACATATATGTGAAATATACATGAAATAGCACACATCCCTGCAAGAAAATACTTAAAAAATTACAAACCTAACTTCAATTTAATTCAGACAGTGTAACAATAAAATTGGATTTTTTTAATTTTTTTTTTCAATGCTTTTTCATGGAATTTAATAATTTACTAATATAAAAACCTTAAATCAAATCTAAAGATTAAAAATAACTAAATAAACCAGATCCGCGTGGAATAGTGGCAAGAATACTGGCTGCACTTCCCCGTTGAATCGCGATGCTGATTCGTTGAGCGAGGAAGGAGCCAGCCCTCTTGTCACCAGAAGAGATGATCAGTCGAGGGGATACATATTTAATAAAATTTTTGGCATTGGCACGGACCTAATTTTATATTATATTTTTAATTTGTATATTATTAATTTACTTATAGTAGGTAAATTTAAAACCGTTGTACTGGAGGCATAACTGAAATAACAGTACGAATAAACGAAATATTTTAGCAGAAGTTTAAAATAAAGTAAACTTTATACAATTAGCTTGACCGCGACTTGACCTACGTGAAAATAGGACACTGTAAGAAGACAGTCAATTGATTAGTAGTTACGTCTTTTGCCCGCCAGGTGGCAGAAAGAGGGGTGCGTTGGCCAGCAAATGAAATGGTCGCTTTGTTTTAACTGTGTAATATTTTAATTCTGTTTAATTGTTTAATTGTGTCCAAAGTGGAAATTAAAGACAGTAATTAGTAAAGACGTTAATTTTATTCAATCCATCATCGTCTCTTTACAAGTGGCAGCCCAACTAGTGGCCAATAAAAGTTTCGAACCAAAATAACGAATTTTTACGAACTCTTAAATTTTGTTTCTAAAATATATTCAGTTTTCAACAAGCATTTTGCTGGTTTTATGTGTGACTGTCTCAATCTTCGAGGTGTTAAGTGAAAGTGAAAATGCCAAGAAGAAAAAGTGCGCAAAGTAGCCACGAGGCGGACTTCGAGGTGGAGTCGCGCATGTCAGCGATGTTCGCGTCCTTTGCTAGGGCTCAAGCTGAGTCTAACAGAGAGTTAATATCAGCTATCCTAGCTTCCAAGGATTCCAACAGTGACAGCGGCGCTCCAAGCCTGTCTCCGACATCACACATCGCACCGCCCTCCGCGCTTATGGGAAACTTCGCTAACTGTACAGCGCGTTTCAGCGGGAGAGCTCATCAAGATCCACGTGTCGTGGATGCTTTTATTGATACAATCATAGTATACAAAGAGTGTACAAATATAAGTGACGAGCATGCGCTCCGCGGCCTGCCAATATTACTAGAGGCAGATGCTGCTGTTTGGTACAAGGGAGTAAAGGGCTCCATTTCTTCGTGGACAGAGGCAATACAACGCTTGCGATCCATGTATGGTGCGCCGAAACCTCCCTACAAAATATTTCGTGGCGTGTTCAGTGCAGATCAAGGACACGAGCGTGCCGATATTTATATCAGCCGTCAACGCGCGGAACTCGCGAGTCTACCGTATGTTCTTGATGAACGAATTATATTAGACCTTCTTTACGGCTTGCTAAACATCAATATTCGAAAGCGAATACCTCGTGACCTGGTTAATAGTGTCGACGAGCTCATCGAGCGCGCCAGACAGGTGGAGGACGAGTTCGACGAAGCAGCGTCGGTGCCTGATCAGGGACAACGGGAGCTTCGTGCCGGCCGGCATGAGCCGCGCTCTACGGCGGCGCCTGCGCCGAGCACCTCACTCCGGTCACCTGTGTTTCACGGGTCAACGACTGCTCGTAACTCGGTCGAGACTCCGCTTCGGTCTTCGACGTGTGAAGTTCCTCGGGCGACACAGTGTAACCAAGTAATTCAACCTCTTCAAGGTAACAAAAGTTATTGTGTTTATTGTCGTAAAAGTGGTCACGCTCGCTCTGAGTGTCCGCGACTTAAAATTAAAAGGGATAGTGAAATCAAGTGTTATGGTTGTGGTGCTAAGGGCATCATTCGTTCTAAGTGTGCTAATTGTAATGCTGGGGACAGTAAACCTAAAGACACTAGTAATACATTTTATTCTTGTAATTTTCATTCTTTGGACAAGTCTTTGAGCGATGATACCTACCCATTTACAGATCTTAGTCATGAACCTAATGTTATAAATCGTAGTAACGATCGTAGTTGTACATGTTGTAACAATATGTCTGTAAATCGTAGCAATCGTAGCCCAAAGAAGAGTCCGTTTTCGTTTAATACAAATTTGTCAAAGATTAAGCAAGGTCATCTGTCAAAGATCACCGAGTTGTGTACTAACACTTTTGTACCTAATGGGAGTTTGCCTCTCAGAGGCAAGTCGCCTATTCAAAATTGTAACAAGCTACCATTAATGAAGGTTGCCTTTGCGTCTGACTCCAACAGTAACGGCACCAGTAACCGACCTATTCTCAATGTCGAGATTAATGGGGTTCGTGGTACCGGTTTAGTGGACACAGCGGCCAAACGATGTATAGCTGGTTATAGTTTGTATACGTTGCTACGCGATCAAGGTCACCCGTTTCGTAAAAGTAATTTTCGTGTAAAATTTGCAGACGGGATTGTGCGCGATATGAATGTCAAACTTGTTGACGTCGACGTTAAACTTGAGGGTAAGGTTGTACCAACTACCTTCATTGTTTTACCTAACGCCGTAAATAATGAAACACTTTTTGGTATCGATTTTTTATGTAGTGCTCGTATTGTTCTTAACTTACACGCGAACTCATGGTTTATGACTGATCACCCGCAGGCTGTGTATCCTTTGCAAGGCGAGAAGTCAAGCGTCAAGGTGAGTTGTGCAGCTGCAGACGTGATTCGACCTGATGAGGGGGCGATGCTGTCGTCAATGGAGCGAACTGCATTGTCAACCTTAGTTCACGAGTACGAGGACATCTTTGGTGAAGGGGGAGGAGCGACACCTTTCGCCGAGCATACCATCGATACAGGTAACCATTTTCCTAAGACTACTAAAGACGAGACCCGTCGTGTGGGGGAAGACTATTCACCTGGTGACCTAATCCTTCTACGTAGCCATGTTTTGAGTAATGCCGGTAAGGGTATAACCTCGAAACTCGTCCCAAGAAGAGATGGGCCCTACTGTATAAAAATGAAGGTGAGTCCCACCACTTACTTAATTTCGCATCGTGAAGCTCCTGATGAATCGATCGGTAAGTATCACGTGTCCGATCTTACTCGCTACCATGCACGTGAGTGTGAGGGTGATCAGTCCAAGCCACGACCCGTCAACCCAAAACGGAAACGCGGTCGACCTCTTAAACTATTAGATTATGTTTAAGTTCCTTGTTCTAATTGTTTTTTGTTATTGTTAATTGTTCTTACTCACTTTCTCTTTGTGTAACTTTTGTGTTTGTTTGACCAAACTGGTGGTCCTATATTTGGTCAAAAGGGGGAGTATGTAAGAAGACAGTCAATTGATTAGTAGTTACGTCTTTTGCCCGCCAGGTGGCAGAAAGAGGGGTGCGTTGGCCAGCAAATGAAATGGTCGCTTTGTTTTAACTGTGTAATATTTTAATTCTGTTTAATTGTTTAATTGTGTCCAAAGTGGAAATTAAAGACAGTAATTAGTAAAGACGTTAATTTTATTCAATCCATCATCGTCTCTTTACAACACAAATAAAAGATATTTCATCAAAAACATAAATTTAAAAGTCAATCTTTGCGACTTTAGCCCATAATAAACCTTTTAAAAAAAAGTGCACCGACTTCAAAAAATTTCTCTGAAAAGTAAGAAATAATAATTATTTCGTCGTAGAATTTGAAGGCGGTTGGTGCCAAATTAGGATACAAAACTAAGTAAATATCTAAGAAGATAAAGATCTGTTCAATATTATCTATGTCTGTATGTACTGATGATCGTAGGTTCCTAATGAATTGTCTAGATTAGTGAATCTGGGAACTAAGTTGTTTCTAATTCTTAATGTCTTCAAATTCTACGACGAAATATATATTTATTATTTCTTACTTTTCAGTGCAAATTTTTTTAAAAGGTTTATTTTACCCTTTTAAGTGTTTTTGCTGCCTTGAGAGACAAATAATAACGCAACTAAAAAAATATTGATGGAAAATAAAAAAAAAAACCGCTGTGGATGTGATTTAAACCATGTGCTTGTGCGTCCTGCGCTGCACCCCATTACATTTAAATGCTAGACCATCGTCACAAAAATTGACAACTTCGTGTCAATAGCGACCGTTGCTAAGGCTTTTTCTGATACATAATTTTCAGCCGTAAACAGAAATTAATTACTGAATTTCTGAAACAACTGAACCGATTTTCGTCATATGTCTGTGAGATAATGTCGAGAAATTATTATGTCTTAAAAAAAATAAGTCGTCAAAATCGGTACTTATTTTATCGAGATATCAAGAAAAATGTACTAATAAAGTCAGTTTTTTCAAAATTTCTGAAAAACTAATAAACCAATTTTTATGAGATAAAAATGGGACCAATCCAGAAGAATTATCTGTCGATTAAAAAAGAAACCAACAAAATCGGTTCACAACTGGCGGAGTAATCGATGTCCATACATACATATAAAAAAACCTTCTCCTTCTTTTTTTGGAAGACAGTTAAAAATATTACAAATTTCCTTTTTAGGGTCCGAACATCGATGATAAAACGGAAACCTTATAGGATCACTCATGTGTCTGTCTGTCTGTCCGTCTGTCACAGCTTATTTTCTCCGAATCTACTAGGCGAAAAATGTTATAGAGTTTCATGACCGAATCACGGACGTATAGCGTAATAGTAGATTACTGACCCGAGCAGAAAGTGACTTATTGTTGCACCGAGGGTTAGTTTGAAGCCCGAGCGGAGCGAGTAATAAGTCACTCTCAGCGAGGTTTGTAATCTGCTTTTCTTTCAACTACAACACAAAAAATTAATTAATCAAAAATTTCTTTAATTATAATTATTTTACAAATATTTTTTCCGGACAAACAAAGGCCGCCAAAACGTCATTTGCGTCGCTTCGAGGATAATTGATTAAATTTGAGAATATATAGGGTCTTTCTCATAGTTTACAGGAAAACCGAAACGAACATCCTGTCTTAAAGTTCTGACTGAAAAAATGGTACGGAATTTATTTATATTCAGAGCCATCATTGCATGAACAATATGTTTTACTACCAATAAAATAGTGTCACAATATATCGACGTAGCAAGTTTATAATATGTACACCATTAGATAGCTGGTTGAAAGTGCAAACTTAGAGCTATAAAACCAAAACGTTAGATTCTGTCGTTTGTACCTCGAGTCGTAAAATTAAATGCCGGTATCATCCCTTCTGAACTTTTTATTGTTTTATGGAGTGGAATATGAAGTGATACGAACTTGTTACGACGTGCGGATGAGATGGTCTGATAATGATGTTATTTTCTTTTAAGCAGAGTTGCACATTTGTTGGTAGTCTGCCACTTTCATCCCTATCTATCTATCTATCATCACGACGGGTAGGCAGAGTGGATCGAATGGCATTTGCTACGATCCTGACATACCTCTTTCGCTTCTTTTATATTCATCATACCTTTCATACAATGTACTATTTTGCATAATATGGATTAGCAGGTTGATAAAGGTACAATGACCTACTCAATAACGTTTCCCTCTTTTAGCCGATGTATTTGTGAGGCTAGACCTAACGTGTGTCCAGTTCTGTGAGGTATATTAAGATGGAAAAGCCACTAAATGTGGTTTGACGGATTATGTGGATTATGTACATAAGTTTCTAATTATAAAAAAAACCCATTGGTACATGACCGGGATTTTTGTTTATATTAGATATACCTGTATGATAGGCATTTGTGAATTTATTGGTAAAAAAATGAATAGAAAAATAAAGAATTATCATCTCGTCTAATCGACATTTCAGGTGACAAGAGAGCTGGAGCAAACTTAGGGCAACGTATTAGCATAGCTAGCAAGCGCCTTCTTGGCATCGCAAGACAGTGATTTAGAGAAGGTTTTCTACTTATGAGTATACATTACTACATATTAATGATTAGAGTATAGAAAAATTAAAACTATAAATTATCATATTTTGGAATCCATCTCAGTCGGATTTCGGATTTGTGGTGTCAAAAATTTCAGCTCTATAATTTAGTACAAACTTTTCTCATATTTGACATCGTCTAGCAAAATTTAATCCAAATTCTGACTATTTCATTTTCCTGTTGTGAAATTCTGGGAAAATCCTGCTTGAAAATCACTAGGTTAGTAGTTCGTGGTAGTTTTTTATTCTCTGTAATTGAAAAACTCGGCAGGTATCCTGTGCGAAACTTGATTACAAAATTTTATTATTGCATCTAAATTTTCAACTCGGCTATTTGTTGCTGTTAATTAAATAATGTGCCACTTTTAACACTCTCTTTAGAAGTTATATTTATTTTTAGACGAAAATTATTTAAACGATACATTTTGAGCTGGCGACATTGTGCGCTTTCACTTATTTCCTGAAAAAATGCAGACACCGCTTCACGTGTCCTCTATATTATAAAAGACATTGTCTTTTTTATAGCTCGAGTGTGCTTCCTCTAAATTAAATATCGATCGAAGTAAGATTATAATCTATCATCACGCCTTTAATCCGAAGAGGGGTAAGTAGAGACAATCGAATGCCATTTGCTATACGATCTTGACATACCTCTTTCGCTTATTTTGTATTCATCATACCTTTCATACATGCCCGGCATTTGTGTCTTCGATCAATAAATTTTTTATATGTTCAATAAAGGTAAACCTTTTTAGTCAATCTTTCATCCTTCGTTCTTTCAACATGTCCAAACAAGCGTAAACTAATTTTCTTCATTTTAGTCATACATCATCTTTCACTCCGCATTCTTCACTAATACACAGCACAACGAGTAAATATAAAGAAACAAAAACGTATGAGAGAACTACGGTTAGACAAAGAGAGAGTTTATTTGTGCGGGGAAATTACTAAGTGTCCAGCACAGTTTCCCGTTGATTGCATTTCTATGTATTTTGCTTTTTGCAGTACCGGGTAAACGCAGTGTGTTTATTTTTTACTAATAATTAACAGGAATTGTTTGAAATATATTGAATTAGTTCTACCATGACTCGTTTTCCGGGGTGAAAATTATTCTAACCCAGGATATATTTTAACTCTGCATATATAAACTAATTCGTGGAAACATTACACTACATCACTTAAATATCTCTATTTAATATTTTCCAAAGGTGTTTTTATCGGTATCAATCTATCAATACACCATTTTGAAGATTATTTTCCCCTTTAATGACAAAAAAATAGACAAACAAATCAAAATTAAATGTTTCTTTTAAAATTAGACTAAGTAATTTATTTATTTATTTTGTAAAAGACGCCATCTGTTGGAGATCAGTTGAACTAACGGTTCTGTGGTATTAGCTAGGTATACTATTGATAAACAGTAGCTTCTATCCCTGGACCTCCAGTGTTCGTTTTGGATACTGGGGAGGATTTTTTTTTCAAAATATTTATTTACTTATAATATAATAAAAATATAATACTTTAATTTTAATAATAAGTTAACGACTTTAATTTTCTCATTATTTAATTAATGTATTATTGTGTCTCTCTCTCTTCACGGGTTGCACCAAGTCTTCTTCTTTTAGCCGATGGTATTTGTGAGGCTATACCTAATGAGTGGTCTGCATGCATGGAAAAGCATCTAAATGTGGTTTGTCGGATTATGTTCATAATTTTTTAATCATATCCGGGATCCGGGATCGAACCACTTACCAGACGTCTTAACCACTCGGCCACCGACACACACCTTAAACATCGTATAAGGATAATTATATTATCTGATGCGACAGTTTACTTAATATTAGATGTTTGAAGTAAAAGGGGAATGAAGAAACAGCTGCCATTCGGTCGCGTATATAGGTTAATTCTATTTATTGAAAGGGAAAACGAGGACATGATCTTTTTACTGCTTTTTAAACCGTATAAGACCGACTCACGGACTAACTAAAGTTAAAGCTATATGAGCCGACATCCGTATTTGGTTTAATTTTCTATGACACTTCTTCAAATAAATAGCGATGAGCTTGAAAGAAATTGGCTGAAAATAATAAGGGGAGGGAGGAGTCAACATCTAAACTTCAACTCTAAATAATTCTAAATTTAAAATTGCTAAAGGGAAGCTCTAAAAATCATGAAATTTGTGTGACGCATTTCATCCCAAGAGGGGTAGACAGAGATAATCGAATGCCATTTGTTACGATCCTGTAATACCTTTTTTCGCTTCTTTTATATTCATCATACCTTTCATTCATGCTCGGCGATTGTGTGTTCTTTTAATATTTCCATCGATCAATACATTTATTATATGTTCAATAAAAATATACCTAGGTCGATTTATAAAAAATATTAGACTTTTTGCGAAAATTTACAATGAAAATATATCTAACTCAATACAATTTAAGTTCATTACTTATTTACTTTGACCTATTTATTACAGATTCATTTATAAGCAGAATGAAAGCTAGCCAAGTACCTGCCTGCAAACTTTTGTTGAAGATCTCTTGAATTCAATACGTTAACAAAGAAATATAAATAAAGGTATTGTGTCAGGATGTTGATGGCCATTCAATGAAAATGAAAAATAACTTTAGATATTTACTTTTCAATGTGCTATTTTTGGGATATCTGGGAAGAATAAGTACCTACTTAGATATATTGAATAAGTAACATCTCAGTTTCAAAGTAACAAATGTAAAATAAGTATAAAATATGTTATTATGCTTATTACTTTAAGTGTAAACTTGAATAATCAAAGTGTAAAAATAATGTTAAAATTTATTAATACTCATTATAAAATTTCACCTAATAAAAAACATTATATAAAATAATACCTCTCACAAACTACCTGATTTTAGTTATTTAATTTAAATAAAATGTGCCATTTTAAAATGATTGCACTATAGTGGCGTTGACTGACTAGAAGTTTTTAAATTTTGGAGATTGAGGGTAGATTTACAAATCGTGGCTGTTGTTTTTGTTGCAAAGGATGTTTTTCAGTATGTTTTCTTGGTCTGATTGTGTTAGTTTAAGTATTTTATTTGTGTTAGGTAAGTTATTATGTGCATAATGTGTAAAAGTATACAACTGGTTTGTTGCAATACTGATTCTGTACTAGTATAACATCAGGAGCTCACAATAATTTTGTAGTTTATTTATATAAAGTTTTATTTATTTATTTTAATGTGAAATTGCTTTCGAAAAATAATGAGAATAAAGTTTTGTTGACTATTGCTTTGAATATTTTGGTAAATGAGTTTTCGATGAATCGTGCCTTTTTAATTTAGAATCTTTTTGTATCGTGAATTTAAGTTCAGTGCATTTTTTAAAGTGACATGAATTCCGAGTTTTGAAGACATAACGTGTACTCAACATAAATTACGTAAGTACCTATTGTGTATGTAATAAAATTAAAAGGTAAATAAAATGTTCCTGTGGGAGGTCAAATCCGGATTGTCAACTCTCAGAATGCCTTAACATAGAAATCGAACTTGTGGCCGTGGCATCGGTGATTTTTTCACTAAAGTAATTCAAATTAATGAAAGATGTATTTAACTCAAACTACTTAAGCAACCGGTCTTTAAATACTAGTGGTTGTAAAGTCTACCTCATTTTGTAGATTTCAGTTCAGATTTTTTTGTAAGTTTACCATAACAGCATGTTTAGACTTTTACTTCACACTTAAACTAATCATATAACGCGATTGAATGAACTTAGTTGTGAAGGTTTATTAATTTGACTAAAATCATATCATGGGTCCAAATGTTATATATGTTTTTTTCTTTGTTGTTACGGTTCCAAGGTACTCAGCGGAAGACCAAGTCTCCCTTGTTTAGCCGATGGTATTTGTAAGGCTATACTAACGAGTACCTAACGGATTTTGTTACGCTTTTATTAATTCACCAAGAAGGTATACTAGTATGTTAAGGAGCTGAGCACTAACAGTATGAATCAAGTCGAGAAAAAGTGAGCCCCAGCGAGTTTTCATGGCGTATGCTTGTCTAATCCGTTAGATATAATAAAATGATGTATGGAAGAATTGTATAGAATAAAATGACCTACAAAAAAGTCCAGAGTAGCCTATATCTATCTGTAATGGATAAGTAGTTATAAGCGTATTTATGTAGGTATTAAAATTGTTGTAAACAAACCGGGCCGGGGTGTGTACTAAATTTAAAAGGCCGATGTGATTTAGATGATTAATTAAGAATCAAGACCATTATATTAAAACTTTTTACATAGATGATGAAAAATAAGGTTAATTTTCCCAAAAGTTCGCGTATTAGGAAGCAAACGTTTAGCCATTAGCAGAGTTCGGAAGTCGTTTCCGATAATAATTAATATTTATTTATGTATTATTGCTATAAAAGTTGTGAACAATGGTATAAGGGACACCAAAATTATGAGTTTTTAGTTAGTCATGCATCCCGATTATCTCGAGATTATTTAGGGTTCCGTAGCTAATGTCAGATCATCCGTGAGGTTTGCATACGTTGCGACATCTTTCGTTTCGACTCGATTTTTTTTTCAGGATTTTCGTTTTTTGACCTTTGACAGGCTTATAATATCAATGTTTTAATCGATTCTAATGAAAATTCACAAAAAGAATATATGTGAACTGCTATACAATTTTGTAGTTACGTAGAACTGGGAAATCGATAAATCTATTAAAAATATACTAAAAAGGCTTAGCTCAGCGCCATTCTCGTGAAATGACCGACACAATACTTTGAGAGGCTAAACGAGGGTACCCTTCCGCTGGGAGCTGTAAGGCAACCCATGAAAAAAGAAAAAAAAGTATGTTGCTGTGCAATCAGTATTTTAGATGAGAAATAGGATTTTTTTAATATACAAAAAGTATATTTTTTGATTTGCAATTAAATACTACCCTTTTAAAACTAACAGATATTTACGTGTGTTAAAGAAGTGACACATGTAGGTCCATTAAGCACACCAACAGCCTTGCCACCTGTTATGTTTATTATGGACAACAGGTAAAAAGTGCATTTGCATTTACTTCCTTAATTTAGATGAAACTCTGGAGAATAAATGTGTAATTTTTATTTTTTTAAGGACATTATCATCAAGGTAAGTCACGGTCTTTCCTGCTGTAAGAGGTGCTGTGTTACATTTTGGTGAGTACATTTTCACTTTTTACTTATAAATATAACTTTCTTTGATTTATTACAGCGGCTCTACGTCCACTGTACAAATGTTTCTGACTATGTCCGTTATATACTTTGAAACTATCCAAGTGATGTGCCCCAAAAGGTTTCATTTAAAAAGCAATAATGCGAAGATGGTTTAAAAAAAAATCCCATTTTTCAACCTCCTCAAAGGTTACTCTCAAATAAATTACAAACATAAGTGTGATAATTGTCACCTCGGACTAAGTCGGGGCAAGTAGTATTATATAATATTTCATATGTATACATAATTAAATATTATCGTACACATTATGTATTATTACGGCTTGAACAAAATTATTGTCTAGTCCATAAAATGTGTAATGTGCAGCCATACTAACAGGGTGCCTTTGGACAAATGTTACTATTCGGTTGACGAATTTCTCGCCGACAGAAATATGATATTGTATTGCATTGTATATTATATTTTGTTTGAACACACGGAGCTGAATACTGTAAACATTTAAACATCTATTAATAATGGATTCTACGTCTTGACCGACCCGTTAGGTCGTGACATGATGGGGAATAGTTATAGAACATATCCCAGTCGGCGGGAACATCTGAGCTACCGATTAATCGGCATATTGACACTATAACGTCTATAATACTTGAATCGGGTATTTCAGAAACACCATAAGTCAAGGTTGTTTCAAAATGGTTTTGTTGCGTCTTTGTGTTCTTCTTATTACATCTCACAAGTTAACGAGAAATTTCCATCATGCAATAGAAAAGGAACGACAGCTTGACAAAAATTGCGTGTATTTGAGAAAGCCCGCGTAAGTCACTGACTTGTGTGGTTTCTTTAGTACATGATTGGCAACACTGAACTACCAATAACTGTCACTAGTGTCACTTTCCTATAAGAGGGCATTCATTCCTTCCCTGCGACAGGGATTTCGCAGCTTTAAAACGCAAACTAAGAAGATGAGACCGAATATACAGTCAATGAAGTTGCAGGCATAATATTAAGTACAACAACCTCCAATAAATTCGAAGTCATTCTGCCTTCAACCAAAGATATTATTGATTTTAAGCAATGGTGGCCAAATCACTTTAATAGAAACATGCTGTCTCTAGGTTCTGTAGGCAAAAAAGTCCCAAAGGATTAAAAAATCTCATTCAAAATAAGCCAATATTCTTTTTTCCATTATTCTGCTGAACTAGATGGTTTAGTCACTACAAGGGAATAATACATTGGTGAACTAGTTTCACATTTATTTTCTATGAAAAATGCATCCAGAGCAGTATTACAGCACCCATAAAGTCTGCTTATCCTATTAACAAAAACAAGATGGAAGACCTAAAAAAACTGAAAAATTACTTTCTCAAGAGAAAAAAAGTGCAACCTTTCTATAAAGATATCTTCGAATGGCCAGTATGTGACCGTGAAAATACTAAATAATAACTTTAAATCTGTCAAATATCTTAATAAGTAATTGATGTTACATATAAAATACATAATAACATAAATAAATATTTCGTATTTTTTTCATATATTTTAGAAACAATAGACTTTCAGTGGATTTTCCGGGCACTGAAAAAATAATAATTTGATAATGTGATATTTTCTTCACTTTGTTTCAAAAAATTAAAGTATTGTTTCTTCCAACATTTTTTCCAACGTCTTGACATTGGCGGAATCATCAAAACCCTGTGCCATAACACGAAAAAATAGAATAGAATCTATTAATAATGTACCTATATCTAAGGATTAAATAATTGATTTGATTTCTTAAATTATTGCATACTAATTTTACGCCCCGGATTCGCCCGTATGAAAAAAAAGTTAGAATCCGATTGCAGGGCCACCTACCCACCCACCCACTCAAACACACACAAATAATCTGAATAAGGTTCTTAGGGAAATAAGAATTGGAAAATTCGGGAAAACTGAAAGTGCTTTTTTTCTATGGGATTTTTGTATGAACTCAAGACCAAGTTAGTTAGTTAAATGTCAATAAAGGTGTCCACTCAATCGTCCAATCGCCGGCGCGCCGCCGTACCGTCCACCGAAATCGACCACAAACTTGTCATATTCTTGTACGCGCGGCCCACCATCCGTTTTCAAATCGTTATATTTGTGGTTGATTTCGATGGCCGGAACGATCTGTCACACACACACAGCCACACGCCTTTGTTTAATCGAATCTTGTGTGTCTGTGTGGGTGAGTGAATCGCATGTGATCTCGATCATACGGCGGCCGGACCGAAAATTTTCTGTGAGATACCGGACCAGTGCGTGGGCTACTTAAGCCACGGACGAAATCGGAGCGGAAAGCCAGTATAAAATATTTATATAAAAATAAAATATTTAGCAATCACAGACAGGCGCTTTAATTTATTATTAGTATAGATTTGAATCAATCAAAGTACGTTATTTGACTAACGATTTTATAACAGTGTCTCAACTATTGGGGTTGAATATCAAAGGAGTTTAATTAAATATGCCCTTCGTTTCATTGTTTGGTGAGATATTATACTCCTTAGAACTTTGACAAGATTTGATTTTATGAACCACGTTTGACGCTTTCTCTTAATTAAGGTCAATAGGATTCTGATCATATTTAGGTCGCGTTGTAAGGATGCGTCTTAAAGATGTCTGAAGGTGGATCTTTGTTTTATTTTAAGGCTGTATGAGGGCTTTTAAATACTTTGTAGTGTGGCTAGAAACTCCACAGTAACAGTGTACACTTTTAGCCAGATTTGTCATTTCTTTAGTAAGCATCTTTTATATTTAGAAGATTTGATTGTTTATTTAGTTTCGCCTGTAGATATTCCAGAACAAAATAAAATGTAGGCTATGTCACTCAGGGATATTGTAGCTTTCTGTTTATAAAATGATGGTTTCTTTTTAATCGACAGATAATTCTTTCGGGTTGGTCGCAATTTTGTTTTGTTACATTACCTCTCTGCACATCAAAACTAATATTTACTTAAGCTTTATAAAAAGTGCAGGCAGGCTTTCTCGCCACAGCTCCCTCAATGATACCATCAAAAGGGCTCTAGCGTCAAAAGACGTCCCTGCTCTCCTAGAGCCAACGGGAATAATCCGGGAAGACGACAAGATACCCGATGGAAAGACTCTGATTCCCTGGGAGCGAGGTCGGGCCCTTGTGTATGGGATGCTACATGCGTGGACACATTAGCCCCGTCTCATCTCAGGGAAACAGCAATCAAAGCGGGAGCTGCGGCGGAAATCGCAGAGTCTAACAAACGGCGCAAATAGGTATAGTTCAATTATTGAACACTACAAATTTGTGCCGTTTGGTGTAGAAACTCTAGGTCCGTGCGGGGTTCAAATGCCAAAAATGTTATTAAAGATGTATCCCTCGACTGATCATCATCTGTTCTGGTGACAAGAGGGCTGGATCCTTCCTCGCTCAACGAATCAGCATCGCGATTCAGCGGGGAAATGCAGCTAGTGTTCTTGCCGCTATTCCACGCAGACCTGGTTTATTTAGTTATTTTTAATCTTTAGATTTGATTTAAGGTTTTTATAATCATTAAAAAAAATAGCTTTGAGTATTTTGATATTAAATTAGGTATAAGAAGCAAATTAATATTCATTTAAATTATAGGATCGTTACAAATACTTTATAATACGTTGCGCTTAAAATATCAAAACAAGCTTTAAATTATGTTGCTCAAAATGTTTGCATAAATTTCGCAAAAGTTAAACGGCGTGAACTTTAAAGTTATAGTATCAAATTCTCATACATTTTGTCTAAAATTCATAATGTATCTTCACGCTTCTTTCCTATTTGGGTAGGCAAAGTTTCATCCACATCCATACCGCTATCATACATAAGGTTAGTTTTTTTAAACATGTTTTATTTAGTAAACAATATTTTAATAATTTGTCATTTTGAATTATTAAAAGACATTATATTCACAATTTTACATTTTACATTTGCAGAACTAATTATCATATTATTTAAAGGATTATTCAAAAATTTTACAAATAGGACTTGCAAAGATTTGTTTACCAAATAAGTTCCTACCGAAAAACGGATTTTATTGGTAAAGACGATTCTGCTACCTTCGGCATCACAACTTTCTAGAGTATGGTCACATCAGCTTCACAATGCCCAAACCATTTCAGTAATCTCCCTTTAAACACAGCATCATCAAGAGGAAGGGTCAAGCTTTCATGGCGAAATAAACCACAAATGCATTCCAAGTTTTAGGATAATGTTGATTCTAGCTTTATTTTTTTAAATAATTCGTCATAAAATTTTAATAAAAATTACCATACTCTTCGCATATTTTTGAAAATGTTGTTTGAAAAAAAGACTTTTTGATTTTCTGGTGGAACCAGTATAAAAATGTATAAGTAACTACATACTTAAAGCCTACTCCAAATATAAGGTATATGGACTTCTTAAAATCTTATTTCAGTGAATTAATCATGATTTACAAGAATTTTTATTCATGAAATTTCAATGGAATTTTGAAGTAAGATCAAACCTTATATAAATACTTACCTCTCGTTTACTTCAAAGTAAAAATTCCTTTTGATTGATCATTGAAGTTGATAATGTAAAAATTAAAAATACATACAAATTTTGTAATAACTTGTTAAAAATAGTAAAATTATCATTGATTATTTATTTCAGAAAAAATAAGGCATACTAACATAAGAAAAATCACAAAATCTGTAGATGTTCTCCGTTACGCCAAACAACTGAAATGGAAATGGGCTGGACACGTAGCACGACTCCAGGACCAGCGTTGGACCCAAAGAGTGACGTCATGGAGGGGACCAATAGGGAAACGAAATATAGGAAGACCAACGTCAAGATGGGAAGACGACATAATAAAATTCGCCAGTCCAAACTGGATACGCACGGCCAAAGATCGGGAGAAGTGGAAAGCTTTAGAGGAGGCCTTCACCTATGAAGATGTTGCATAAAACTACAAAAATTATATTATATTTATATTCTTTTATTATTACTAACACTAGGATAAACATAATCAGAATATACTAATATACTAATTGTAAAAAACGCAAGAAATAAAAGGCTTTTTTATTTTTATTTATTTATTTATTTATTTCAGAATTAACTAAACTTTTTTCAGACTAGCTATACTATCCTACATATTACTATCATATCACTACATATTATAAAAAAAAGTCCTCCGCCGCTTTTCATTACTAGATAGGTTATTTCTTCAGGAAAATTTACGAATATTAAACAGGACCTAGTTTAGGAGCTAAGCATTAACAGTATAAGTGAATCAAACCAGGAAAAAAGTTAGCCCCAACGATTTTTCATGGCGTATGCTGTCAATTATGTTGTACCCATACGAAGTAGGGGGCGGAGTGGCTAGTTGTATAAATTAGGCTACTTTCGATCCCAGAAATCATTACAGATAATTTTGAATAGACACAATTAAAAAAAATCACGTGTGAAGCCTGGGCGAGGAGCTAGTTAGTTATATACAATAGACCAATTTTTAATACACATATATGTATATTTATAAGAGTCAAAACAGCATCCAAATCCATAAAAAAAACACACCTTCACGGTCATTATGCCTTGCGGTGTGGCCACACTGGTCTCTGACCAGAGACACCAGTAACAGTGTCCACTTTTTGCCAGTTGTCCACATTAAACAGAACAGGTGGCAAGCAACTGTTGCGGCACGTTAATTTTAGAAGTGCTTTACGTGCCCTCCGAAGCATGAGGAGTCGACTCATTTAGGAGAGTCGATAGCATAATTGATAAAGCGTTGTCTAGAAACCGAGAGGTCCCGGGTTCATTTCTCACTTGTTAAAAAAAAAAATGCTAATCACGAAATTCAGTGGATGCAGTGATTAGCGCAGACAGAAGCGCGCAAGTCATTATTAACTAGCTTTCCGCCCTGGTTTCGCCCATGGAGGCCATATTAATTTTCATCCCATGTTATGGTCTTGAGTTCATACGAAAAAAGCACTTTACAATGAATTTTACAATGTTCCGAGAAACTTATATAATTTTTGTTTCCCTATAACCTTATCAGTCTAGCTGTTATGCACTTACCAACGAACAGCATTTAATTTTTAATTATATGGATTTGTCCTAATTTGGTTACATTTTTCCCAGGAAAATATATAATTCCTTCGGGAATATTTTGTAATTTATTGCCCTATTAAACCCATGTGAAGCTCGGACATTTGCTAGTGTATCGGAGGGTCACAGATTTCTGTTTTCTTCTAATATTCAAACAGATTAATTAATTATTAATTTGTAAATTAAATTAATTTAATTGTAAAGTATTATCTTATAGACCCTCATAATTTTGTTCCTTGTTTTTGAGCAATCTGTCTTAATTGAATGCAAAGTTTGTATAGGTCCAACTTTGAAGAATTATTTGTTAATTTAATTACTGCTTATATCTTGAGCCCGCATCACACGCCGTTGACTGTAATGGATAAATTTTGTAGAATCTGTTTAGAAAGAGAACTGTATAACCCATTGTTTCCCAAATTCGTTTATGGTTTTAACTTGCTGGAGGCGGTCCATATCAGCGAGAAAATAATATTCAATATTTGGTTGGCGGAGGGTCTACGGAGAATTAAAAAAAATCGTGGGACACCCAGTTGGAATTAAGTTCCTTTCGCTGTATATTATATATAAATAACAGGCATAATGAATTAAATTAACAACGATTGTGAGTAATTAAATGAAAAATGAATTAAATAATTTTATAATCAATACATATACTCAAACACAAATACACATATAACGAGTATAATTACTGAACTGCACTACATGTATGGCCGTAACGTACCTACTATAGCAAAAGGGTGGTGACGAGCTCTCATTCGTCTGCCTATAGTGTAACGTGTGATAAGGAACTTCGTTCCAAAAATCGCTAAGTGGGCATTTTGGGGACCTCTTAGCCCAAGAGGCAGTGGAAAATTGGGAGGAGGTATTTGGTAATAGCTGAAAGATAGCAGGGCAGTTCTACCTTCCCTGATTATGGAATTGTTGACCTGCCAACTGTGGTGAGGGGTACGTGAGATATTAATTTTGTAATTTGTGGTCCATTTTGAAGTGGCTAGGCTGTTACTGGCTCCACCACAAGTAATAAAGGTCGTGTAGATGTGTATGGATCTACAATTTTGACCGATTTTTTGTGTTTTTCTCTGGTATATTTGAAATATATTTATAAATACATATATTGAAAAGTAAAACAGGACTGCAAAATTTTAATAACATGAACTTTAATTGTATGTTAGTTGAACGTAATTTGATGCCGGCACCACACTTCGTTATGCGTTACGCGTTATGCGGCTTATTCGCCCGCATAAAACGAAGTGTGGAGGGTCTATTCGGCTATATTTATTCGCACGCATAACGCATAACGTATACGCTATCCGTCGACTTGTCGGTTTTTGGCACACTTCAAAGGACACGAATAAGCCAAATATGCGCGTCGACTGCCCACACTTCGTTCACTCATTCGCTCGCTTGCAGCGGTCGTGTTGGGTCGTGTCTCGTCGTATAGGTATATTCTCTTTGTCTCGAATACTACTTAGCTAGTTCGTTTCCTATGACTTGTGATGATCCACCAGCGCTTTCTTTTCGTTCCTTTAGTAACTTTGTACTTATACAACAGGTACTTATACACACATATTTGGCATGTTCGGCACACAGACACGAAGTGTGGTGGCATGTTCCTTATTCGCCCACATACCAAATATTCTTGCGAATAAGGCGCAGCCGCATTACGCGTAACGCATAACGAAGTGTGGTGCCGGCATGACAGTTAAGCAATCGGTGCGTCGGTGGCTGAGTGGTTAAGACGGCTGATATTAACTAGGCAGACCACGGGTTCGATCCCAGATCCCAACCATTTACCAATGGGTTTTATAATTAAAAACTTATGTATCTCGATAGAGAGTAGTATATTCCTTGCTTATGTACATAATCCGACAAACCATCTAAATATATCAATAATAAATAATATATATATAATAATAAAATAATCAACAGAACTGGCCACTAGTTTAGGTATAGCCTCACAAATACCATCGGCTAAACGAGGGAGACTTGGTCTTCCGCTGGGTACCCTGGAAATAAAAAGCTAAACGTTGTAATCTTTGAGTATTTAAGACTTTTGGCGGGAGGGGAGGTAAACGTCTAGTACTAGCCCCTGTACCACTGTATTTTTCTGTCGTTTTATTGTCGCAACGGATTTTACGTTATATGATGATTATGTTAAAATACAAACATAATAATTATAATTAATGATTGGAAACACTATGTTTCAGCAAGTTTGACGTCCTAGATCGCCTTTCCCATTTAAAACATCACAATTAACTATTTTCTTAGAGCTCTGTCTCGCGACACTAAACGATACCAACAAAATCTAAGGTTACTTATTACTGCGCACCTGGTCAGTTTAACTGGTCAAAGGGGGAAAAATTGGCGAAAGGGGAAGCCCGTCTATGGCCCCTCCATAGGCTTAGTACTCTATGGTTGTAATACACGGTTAGAATTAATTGATCCATTTCATGAATTTTGCACAGATTGGAGTCTGCTAATATTATCATCAACTTTGAAAGCGCTTATTTATTGCAAATAATAGACGCGGAGTTTCCTCTTTCCGCTCTGAAGCCATGCAGGAATTTTAGAATTAAATTGACCTGTATGGTTACTGCTCTGATTCTTTGTGTCGTAGCGTTATGTTATTTAACGTAAAGGTAAAAATATACTTGGTATCAGACAGGTAGTTCCTGAAATTAACGCGTGTAGCATAGATTTGAATCTGAACAACAAGAGGCCACGTCACGTTGCAGTTGTTGAGGAACGTGTCAATTGGTAGCGTAACGCGGAATCCAAATTAATCCTGCGATATTGAACAACACTTAAAAAAGGATGATCATTCTCCTAGCAAAATTACCGATTTCTCACAGTAGCTAATTAACTGTTACTGACGGGCATAGGAAATCAATGGATTGGACAATTTACAATATAGTGCAAGTATTCTCACAGTGCACAATAAGGTGCGTCGGTGGCCAAGTGGTTAAGAGGCTACCTTCATATTAAATCATATTTTTCAAATCGTTTTGAGTGAAACCTAAAGCTCTTAGAAATATAGAAAAAATTACATGTTATAATTAATCATATTTCATAATAATCTGTTAATCATAAAACATGTTTTAAGAAACTTTGCTCGATAGAAAAAAATTGCAAAGTAGCCTCTGAAAATAGTCTCCTTTCCAAATTTCTCAGTAGTACATGAAGTATTGTTTATTAAATTAAGTACAAATTTGTATCATCTATTACTAAAGTAAGATGTTAATTTAGATTTTCAATAAAGCTACTCCTTTAATTTAAATAAATTATTTTTGATTTGTCACTTAGGACGTTTGTTCCAAGCACCTTCCGTGCGTCTCTTCTCTTTTGTTTCTATTCAATGCGACAAAGAGAGATTCAGCGGAGAGACCAATCGATCACGTAGCGCTGGGTAGCGCTAGAGTATCGTATGCAGCTAGGCCACGCCCCTCAAACTATGATTTTATTTGAATGTATCGTCTTAAGACGTTTGGTACTATCTAGGCAGACCACGAGTTCGATCCCGGATCCCGGCCACAAACCACACTTAGAGGCTTTTCCATCTAAATATACCTCAACAGAACTGACCACTCGTTAGGTATAGCTTTGCAAATACCATCGGCTAAACGAGGGAGTCTTGGTCTTCCGCTGGGTACCCTAGAGCTGTAACACGGGTGTATTTAAACAAGCATTATCTTTAAACTGTGGTTAAAGTGGCGATCAATCTAAAAGTAGTTAACACTCATCCATGCAGTAACAAATGATTACATTACAAAGGAACTTTCATTGATTTTTCCTCGACAATAAGTGGAGTTAGAAAGCTTGCGGAGAAAGGCAGAGTTTCCTAGGTCGTTTATTGTGAAACTAGCTATATAACCACGGTGCCACTTGCATAATATTTGATTACCTATATAAATAAATATAATTCCTTTAGGGTAAGCAGAGGCAAAACATAAATTTTCACGAATATTCGATTAATAATTACCGGATTCGAATCGATAGATAAGACAAAACTTCATAGAATTGAAGAAATAAATCTTTAATTTTTCTCTGAGTTTTTATTGTGTTCTAAACTGGTGACTTCGACGTGATATGATGTGGGTTTTTGAAGAGCGCATGAGAGCGCGCTGGTGGTAAACGAAAGCTTTATTTCTCAACTCCGTGATAGGGCAATTTTTAATACATATTACTTACCGCCTATCATTCAGACACGTGGGGGCTTTCTTTTATACTATATAAAGTCCATTCTTTTGACTTGTCTTACTTGGTAAACAAATATTGCATGTCATTTTAAACTTAAATTTTTAAATTGTAATAAAAAAAAATAGTTTTGTATTATTTCATCTTCTTACAAGAATGTTAAATGACAACTTATTTAAAAAAGCCATGCAAAGTGATATTATAAAAATGTACAGACAAACAGATATTTAGTATTAATGTGGGCGATAACAACCGGGAAGTCGCAGACGGTCTAGCTTTTATGTTCCTACATAGCAATACCTCTACAGTCCACACCGGTTCAATAATTGGAGTTCCTTTTAGTAATTGACAGCAGCGAAACCTTTTGTGTGTTTTGCTTTTTAAAAAGGAAATTCTTCATAATTTATGGGAAACTTTTTATGTAAGGTAATTTCAGATTGGATTGAATTAAATTAGTTAATTGAATCCGACTTTCCTTTGAACCTTTTGAAAGAGTATACTTCTTTAACAAAGCTTTGTCGTATTACGATTTTACATATACTTTTACGCCCGTTTTTGACAAGGATAGGCAGAGATGATGGAATTTCTTCTTTGATCCATTTAATATTATAATTGGGGCGTCAATTGTGAACTTCAGACCAGAATGGGCCTTGATTTCATCTATGTTTGAACCAAAAATCAAAGCTAAGTATTAATAACGTGTTTTCGCTGGGAAAAAAATCATAAAGGGAATAAATATCATACAGAATGAAAATAAGACAAACAAAAAAAACTTATGCTATTTACTATTTAATCATTAAGTACATTAATAACACACGAATCCCTTGCCTTTAATCGACTTAAATAAATAATAAGTTCCAAGAAAATAATGTTACTTATGTGTGACTGGTAGCTAATAAATTATCATGCCAAAAATGTATGGTAAAGTGAACGTACATACATATGCAATGGTCATATGAAACTATATACTATTGCGATTAGGATCAATAAAAAAATCCACGTAAAACGAATTCACTAAAGAACAACTCGTCTAGAACATATTTCACGATTTCCTGCAATCTGTGGGAGAGATTTCGTGAAAAGGGACGGAAGTGTGTAACAGGAAGCCGGGGAAGCGAAGCGCTTTTGATTTGACCAATGAGCGCGCGGTGTTAGAGTTGGCCGTCAGATAGTACCAACCCATTTTCCGAGAGGTTGGTACCGTCAGCCAACAATGTGTGCGTATGACGAGAACGAGAAAGGGAAATAGAGAAGGAGAACGCATCAGCTGTGCGCTTAACTTACAGTGTTGTGTATAAAGTGTTAATGTTTTCAGGATATAATGTTAATGTTACTATCTGCGACTACTGTAAGGATCGTTTTTAGGATTCCGTACCTAAAGGGTAAAAACGGAAACCCTATTACTAAGGCTCCGCTGTCCGTCCGTCTGTCACCAGGCTGTATCTCATGAACCGTGATATTTAGACAGTTGAAATTTTCACAGATGATGTATTTCTGTTGCCGCTATAACAACAAATAATAAAAAATAGAATAAAATAAATATTTAAGGTAGCTCCCATACAGTAGCATTGTCTCAAATAAAATAAGATCTTTCAGGGGTCAATCAAAAGTTTTCGGTCAGCAGTATTTTTGAAGTCTAAAGGGACTAAGAAACTTTTTAAAAGATTACATATAATTCCCCTTTCAATATAACACGTCAAATGAAGTTTTGATAGGGTTCATTAATTTTGTAGAAAATATTAAGTTAGGTAAGTAAGTAGGATTTAGTTCTATCTATCATCACGCCTTTTATCCCAAGAGGGGTAGGCAGAGACAATCGAATGCCATTTGTTACGATCCTAACATACCTCTTTCGCTTCTTTTATATTCATCATACCTTTCATACATGCTCGGCGATTGTATGTTTAATATTTCCATCGATCAATACATTTTTATTTATGTTCAATAAAAGTACAACTAGGACGTCCTCTGCCAGCATTTCCTTTTACTTCAGATATATAAACCTTTTTAGTCAATCTTTCATCCTTAATTCTTTCAACGTGTCCAAACCAGCGAAAACTAGTTTTCTTCATTTTAGTCACAATATCATTTTTCACTCCGCATTCTTCTCTAATGACATAGTTCTGGATGCGGTCAAAACGCTTTATATTACATATTCTACGTATAGACCGCATTTCTAATGCAATTATCTTACTTCAATGCTTCTTATTCCATACCCCCAAGTCTCGCTTCCATAAGTAAGTGATGGAACTAAAACAGCATACCTAAGCGAAATTATCGATTTATTTATATTTTACGTATCACACAAAATGCAGTCCAAACTGAATGAATAAAAATATTCGGCCTGTTGCTTTAAATTTTGTTATGGAATCTTGAAATTTGGTTTGGTAGTATGAAGCCCATTTTTAATTAGAACTTTTTGTACACTACTTAACCGCAGTTAACGTTCTCACAGCCATACTAGGACAGCTTTTATTAATATTACATAGGTTTATTTTTATTACGGCCATCAAAAATATTATTTTAGTGTACCATTTCTCGCGGATAAAGTGTGTAATGATATGAAAGAATATAAATCGTAGATATTGTCTTATATGAATCACCGTGGAATCTAATGAAATTATGTAAGAGTTTTGAGGTGAATCTTCGTATCAACGAAAGGATTGAAGCCATAGAGTAATATATAGAACGCATCCAGAAGTGTTGGCACTGATGACAGGTGTTCTAAATAAACTTTATTCCATATTTTTTGGATGATGATATGAATATAATGAAAATATGGAGACTTGGAAGATCTGATGATGGACTCTAAGGTCCTATCTGAACTGTTTTAGATATATAAATTGGCAAACAGCGCGATATATACAACTATACTTACTTGGATTTGTTCATACCCATATCTATTGTGCAAATTGTTATCGTGTTATTTTGTAAAAAGATGTACATAAAAACCCGATAAGGTTTAAGAACACCTGCTAATGTATTTTAATTTGTATTATTTTATGTGTAACTAAATAAATAATAAAATAATTAATAAGTATAATAAATTATCTAGGGGTTATATCCATGGTCTCCAAAATAAATCCTTATTTTTGTATTAGATACTCTGCTAATTAAGAATTTGCACACTATCACGGCCTTTCTGCCTGTGGTGTGGCCAGATATACGTAACATTGTTCACATCTAGCCACTTGCCTGACGTTTTAAGCAATTAACGGGAAAGGATCTGTTACTCCCTAAGTAAAAAAAATATCAGATGTTCCATTCTCCGAAGCACAAAAATACAAATAACACAGTTATTCTTATAGAAAATTATTAGAGTTTTTATCGCGAGATAGAATTGAACCTGAACCCTCGCTTTCAATTAAGCTAACTAATCATACAGTCTATAACATTTAATTCAAACCCTAGACTTTACTATTCTTGGCATAGATCTAAATTTAAGCACTTAATTTTACCTAAGTATATTCCTTATCTAATTACGAAGTGCTTTTACCATTATTAGGTGTTGGGAAGTTGCTTCAAAGAGATAGTGTCCCGAGACAGGTGCCTAGATTGTGATCAAGAGCTTCTAATTTTAATTAAAATACGCCTGGAAATTTCTAATTATACAGAACACATTAATTTTCAAACAATATTTAAAAAATGCATAAATTAAAGCTTTTTACGGAGATTTTCTTGTCCCATTTTAATCTCAAACGAAAAAAGAGGGGTGTTACAAGTTTGAAGTCAATATCTGGACCCAAACGGATGGGGGGATTTAATTTGTTAAAGAAAATTGGTGATTAGCATTTTTGACATGAGTGAGATTTGAACCTGGGTCGTCCAGGTTTTAAGTCGAACGCTTTACCATTTAGGATATCGAGTCTACATATATAAATCTCTTTTTTTTCTATTTCTTCACGGGTTGTCTTACAGCTCCCGCCACCGTGTTATCGGTTGCAGGGTACCCAGCGGAAGACCAAGACTCTCTTTTAGTCGATGGTATTTGTGAGGCTATACCTAACGAGTGGCCGGTTCTGTTGAGGTATATTTAGATGTAAAAGCCTTGGTTTATCGGATTATATACATAGGGGTTTAATTACAAAAAACCTATTAGTACCTACATGGTGAGAAGTCTTAACCACTCGGCTACCGACGGCACTTTATAAACATCTAATCTAATAAATAATAGTTAGTCAAGCTAGCCTAATACGAATTTAGCGTGAATTTATAAAAAGAAAATGGCGTGATCAAACAACGAAACTTGGAAACGGCATCAATCATCATAAAAATAAATAGCTTTTCATTGTGCTTCTAAACTAACCACAAATTGTCTACAAATGTCAAAGTACTAAGTAGTAGAATATTAAGGAAACTAAATGACCTGAATACATTTTAGTATCTAAAATTAAGTCACGAAAATTTGAAAATGGTTATTATATCTGACAAAAATTTTTGAAATGAAACTTATTTAGGCAGGTCAGAGAAAAGTTTTCATTACGCGTAAGGTGTTCCTTTAAAAAAATCAGATGGCTCCCATCAATTTAATTAAAAACGTAAGGTGCAATTCTATCTAAAAAAATCATTAAAAAAAATGTTAATGAACCTCTCGCATGTGAAGATCTCCTCCAGAGATTGGCATTTGACTCTATCTTTGCCTGTGGTCATTCACCACTTATAGGTTTCACACAGAGTGCTCCCGAATATTAATCCACATATCTATCATTGAGTAACTTGCAAGTTCTGTTAATAAATACATTGCCATTTGTTGTGTTAATGATGTCAGTCTTTAGTATGTCGTCAAGAGCTGCTCAAGAAGCTCGTGGTCTACCGCGTCATGGTGTCCGTGGCGATCCTTCCACTCTGTCACCACTAAAGATAAATTCTTATTATGTGCTCATTAATATTATTCATTTATATACGTAATAGGTTAGAGGACTTTCCTTCAACTTCCTTAATTAATGACATTTGTTTCCTTCTATTGCATAGGGAATTATGAAAGACTTGTGGCCGCCCCACTGAAATAAAAGTAAATAGCTGTGGTATAGAAATTAAATGATTTGTTGAGTCAAAACAAGTTCTTGTTTCAAAGGAAAAGCTTAACATTGAAATACTTAACTTGTAATAAACCAGCTTTCCGCTTTTTTTAAAATATGACTAAAGGAAAAAGTAACCACATCCCTCCGGACCTCCAATTGTCTTTGTGCAAAAAAATCACGTCAATACATTGCTCTGTTTTAATTTGAAAGAAGGACAAACAAACAAACACACATTCGCATTTATAATATTAGTTAGGATTAGGAATTAGGATTACCTATTAAGTTACGTTCCTGACATATACCTTTTTCTCTTCTTTTATATTAATCATACCTTTCTTACTTGCTCGGCGATTGTGTGTACTTTTAATATATCCATGTGTTCAATAAAAGTACACCTAGGTCGTCCTCTGCCAGCATTTCCTTTCACTTAATCAGCCATATAAACCTTTTTAGTCAATCTTTTATCCTTCATTCTTTCAAAAAAAAAATTCTATATTAGGGAATCAAACAGTATACTTATACAAAATAACAATAACAGTACATATTTTTTTTACTAATTTCCACACATAAACTAAACAAATAGAAATTACAAATACAGGATAAAAGACATGAAACTAAAAAAAAAAATTAAAAAAACACAGGTACCACTTATAGGTTATTCACTCAGGGTTTTCTTAAACGGAAGAGTGCTCCCGAATATATCCACACATCTATCAATGAGTAACTTGCAAGTTCTGTTAATAAATACATTGCCATTTGTTGTGTCAATGATGTCATAAACCTCTCTAAACGAAATGTAAAAAGTGTACTTAATAATTCAGTACTTCGAAATATACGTCTGTCTACACTTTTCTCAGGAATGGATAGAAGGTATACAATATACACTTCTGCTTCTTTCGAGTCGTGATCGTCACTTAGGTGTTTGTGGCGCGCTTAACAATACGTCGTCATTCCACCCTGACAGGTGCACCTCACTTGGTTTGTCCATCTCATAGGAGATCATCCACCCGCCCGAATACCTTTAACCTTGCCCTGAATCACCCAACGTTCAATGGCCTGTATGACAGAGGATAGTCGCTTGATGCCGAATTCTGTCCACGAGCATTCTTCTCCAGCGTAGTATAGACGTACCAGGTACTTGGTCTTCCGCTCGTACCCTGGGACCGATAATACTGTTCCGGGAGCCATAAGGCAACCCATGAATAAAAAAAAACTTACGACTGTCCTTAGTGTGTATAGACACAGTAGACAACAAGTATATTTTAATTTTTACTAAACTCATAAATAAAAAAGTTCCTGCTCACATAGAATCTTGAAATTTACACGAAGGAAAGTCTAAGTACTTTTTTTTATTCATCGCCATCGTTCACCGTGTTATCGGTCCCAGGGTACGAACGGAAGACCAAGTCTCCCTCTTTTAGCCGATGGTATTTGTGAGGCTATACCTAACGCGTGGCCAGTTTTGTGTTTTGTGAAATTTTGTCGGATTATTAAGTTTTTTATTATAAAAAACCCATTGGTACATGGCCGGGATAGATCTGTGGTCGGCTTACTTAATACCAGACGTCTTAACCACTCGGTCACCGACGCATTATTAGGGTTCCATCCTCGCTGCTGTCAATTAGATTCTATCTATTTTAGGACACATTTATTTATTATATCAAAAAGCAAGTAATCCTTTAAAATATGTCCGCCATTAGCTCTCACTCCAAAATACGCAATAACAGCGTAACACCTCGTAACGAAGTGATTACCACCAAAAACTTCCCTCCCTGGTTTAATTTTACAATCTCCTATTATCCTATTATTATTCATCTCACGTTTTCCTACTGATGAACGTAGTGATTTTAAAGACAAATCGTGTATTTCTTTTGCTGTGATACTCGGTTTTAAAAGGTAATTAATTTCCTTCTTAGGGTTCCGTAGGAATATAAGTTTGTCCGTTCGTCCGTGAACCGTCATACAATTTTAGGGGTAGTTCTGCATTTGTTGAATAGGTTTTTAAATATTATGCTATGGATGTTTTTTTAAATAGGCGATATTCCGTTAACTTTCGATCACGTGAAAAATATCATGATAGTGGAACTTACCTTATAAATATTTTCAACGAAGGTTGCGCGAGATTTTTAACATATCCGCAATTTTCAGTTACCAACAAAATTTTAATTTTGCGGTCAGTGAATTTAATTTTATATATTTATGATTTACGATGTCGCGAATTCGTTGATACGGAATCGTCTGCGCGATTAGGTCGGTTTTAAAATCTCCCTCGTTTAGCCGATGTTATTTGTGAGGCTATACCTTACAAATGGTCAGTTGTACTTAAATGAAAAAGCCTCTAATATAAGTGTGGTTTGTCGGATTTTGTACATAAGTTTTTAATTAAAAACCCATTGGCACATGGCCGGGATCCGGGATCGAACCCGTGGTTTTCCTAGGCCACCGACGCCCTCTATTTTAGAGTAATATATTAGCCTCAGTGTGAAGAGCTTATATCCGGTTAATCCCCAGATCAAATTTACATCAATATAACAAATCAGAGTAATATGTGTAGGTGAATTTATCGTCAGATACACTCAAATTGGTTGTAGGTTGTCGGTTACACACGGTACCAATATCACGTACGGCAGTGATGGATGCGACCAGTGCGTTTAGTAAAACAAGAACATAACCTCGCTTTTTGTGAACTAATATTTTTTACTTCTTGTTACATAGAGAGTTTTTTTGACTTGTTTAAAGTAGGCCACACATTGGTCCGGCATCGCACCGAAAATTTCCCATTTGAAGCGCCGGATGATCTAGGCGGACCGTTAGTTACAAAAATTGGACAAGTCTGTGGTCGGTTTCGGTGGTCTGTACGGCGCCGCGGCGGGGATTGGACGAATGTTGCCACTTTGCGTTGCCATTTAAAATTCTAATAAGAAGTTATATTAACAATTTTACATAATAATTAACATTTTAAACATATTTTAATATTATTTAAAAAAATATACAAAAAAAGAAGTTTGTTTACCAAATATGACAAGTAAAAAAATACACTTTACAACTAAGCTTAATATCCTCTTTTTTAACTTTTTTTTAGCTTAAATTTAATTTATATTGTTTTCATATTATTAATGAACTTAAATAATAAAAATAATTATTTCCCCACTTTACAACTAAATATCAAGAATTTAGTAGGTAGGTAGAAGTTCTGTGGTAGGTACTTTTCGAAATTGGTGGAGCATTGGTGTCAAAAAAGCTAAGCACCAATTTGCTCTAAGAAGGGCTATCTATAAAAGACGTGACACCCGTTCTTTATAATACGCTAAATATGGACATTGTAATCTGTGTCTCTGGCCACGCAGCAAGTGATAAAAGCCGTGATGATGTATTTATTTCTTGTTGTATTAGGGGCATATCCAAAGAAAGACACTTTATCTATCTGCCCACACTTTGAAAATAAATTCGAAATCACACCTCAAACTCATTGAATTTTGAATTGAAATGGTCTATTCAGGCGGAAGTACCCAATCTAATTCAGTCTTCAAGTGAACTTTACGGTATCACATTGTCTTTACTCGTAATTGAATTTGACACCTCCACGCTAGAATCTACACACGCGTCTTTTAATTGAAATCTGTTGCGGAACTGAATTTACGACTGTTTACTGCGTATCGTTGTATTGATTCTGAATAAATATAAATAAACTTGTATATAAATAGTCCTTTCGACCTGAAAAAAAAACAAACAGACTTCGTGCTTATGAAATCTTTAAAAATTACGTACATATGCTCACGCCTTAGCTCTTTTTTTTTGTAGATCACTTTGTTCTTCGCAATAGGGTAGATGACAGGGTAAACAAAATATTATTCTATTTAGTTCGTCATTTAGATTATCAAAAAATATTGGACACGTATTTTTTCTTTTGTCAATCAAACAAAAAATGATAGAGATAAAGCGCGTCAAAGTTTGGGAGTGGGGGCTGGTGACGTCACGCCTTGCTAAAAATTATACTAAGGCGTGTCGTCACGCGGAACTTTAGCGGGCTATATCTTCATAATTTTTTGTTTAATTGACAAAAGAAAAAATACGTGTGCAATATTTTCTGATAATCTAACTGACGGACTAATTAGAATTTTTTAGTCATCATGCCTATTCTTCCATACAGTATTTTGTTATATCT